>JAOXNN020214911.1:0-16965 GCA_028571205.2 Hydropsyche betteni
GGACCAACTGTTCCATTCCATTTCGTAAGCAACTAAAATCGAAGCTGAGAACTCCGGGGAAGAGCAACTACGTAGTTAGAGCCCATAACTTGTTTGTCGACAGAAAGGTTTACTCAAAGGAGTTGAAAAACTCTATTTACTAACCATGCTTGTGATTGTCTTCAATATTATCCAGTTTATTTGTAAATTGGAATAAATTTGGGATTTATCAAATAGTATATGAAATATTAAGATTAGATTAAGTTTGACTATCATGATGCTTCACCTCCAGAACTGTAATCGAAGGTCTTTTGTATTCCTTTAAGAGGTTTTAAAGGTTGTAGAGTGCCTTCCTGGTCCAGATACATTGCACTATGCGGTGCCTTCGATTGAATCGGCTTTAGTCTCTACTGTCGCTCCAAAACTAAAGGTGCAGCTGAGTTTCTCTTCGATTTATTCATGTAGTCTACTCGAGGCTGAGCTAACTTACCCAATCGGGCTGTGAACCATCTGGCGTACAAATTGTGATAGATTTATTTGACTGGGTAGACTAAGCTAAGACTGATGAGTGAGATGCCGATAATTTGGATGAACGCACCTACAGTTAAAAGGGCACCTTTATTGTTGTAGTCGAGAAGAACCAGCATCCACATCAACAGCATCATAGCAGCAAAAATAAACTATTGAGCCATCTAGAGTTTGTTTCTGAGTTCGTCTATATATGGCCTGTATATTAAGATAATAATTGCGAGAGTGATGGATTGAAGGATGGCGACTGATAGCAGATAAATGGGGCTCTAGTAAATTAGAGCGAGAATAATGGCGAATGTGAGTTTACGGAGCCATTTGTAGGAGTTTAGCATTACTGATATCCTATGTTTTTAAAGGTTCATGTCATCGAAAAAGCAGTTTCCTACATGGATGGAACGTGGTTTGGATACTAACTGTTTGTAATTCCATAGGGTTATTCCGAAAGGCAACACGATACAGATGATGCTGCTGACAATAGAAAGAAACAGGTTGAACCTAGTGTAGCTGTCCTCTGTAGTTGTATCCTGGTACTGGGCAAATGCGAATAATGCAGTATTAGCGTACAGGACTATTATCAATTAGCGAGCCACTCTGAATTTAGTCTCTAGAATCTTGTTTATGATGTGACTAGAGTTTTACAGCTTCTTTATTCTTTTGACTGCATAAATAATTCCATAGAAAAGAGTGAATATTATGAGTATGAAGTAACCTGCTGAAGTATTCCTGCTATAGCCGACGTCAACGCTGTATTGGTAGAACTTTGGCATTGATTTATGAAGTACCCATGAAGGAGCAGTCATAATGTTTAAGTACCTAACATGGGTACTCTCAAATCCAGACAAGAATGGCTAAGTTGAAGGAGGAAACTGCTGTGGCATAAAGCAGAACATCCACATTAACTGGGCATACTCTAGGCAGTTCCAAGTTAATGTTGGACGCTTTACTAAGGTTGCGTTTAGTATGTATGCAATATAGATGATTACTACCAATATAATTGCAAGAGCTGGGCTGCCCTAGGAATCGTATTTAGTGTAGGAAGGTACTTCGATAGTGGTTTTGCGATTCTGAGCGATATTGCCACTGTTATCTACAAAAGAGGCATAGCTTTGTGATGCTATTAAGTCTACTGAATGTTTTGGTTAGCTATCAACAGAATATTGCAACATAATAGATCGATCTGTAATAGTTTTGACGATAGGGGTGGTTTGTACTAAGAGTCTTCGGCTAGTATTCTAAACATAAAATTAGGAGGCTGAGGCGATGAAGGATTGGCTAAATCTTACTATGAAGTTCATTCTTGTTGATAAGAGCACTGCCACTGCCTAGAAACCCAGAGAAGGACACTGCCCTACACACTTTTTGCATTTCCTTTAGGGATTAATATACTGTCCGATAGCACAATTCTCAACACATTTCATATTGGGTTCATTCATCACCATATTCAAGGGACAGACCTAATTACAAGTGCGGGCTGCTTAGTTCAGGTATTCAGTTGATAAGCAAGAAGGCACGCATGTACCCTTAGAGTTGTAATATGAATAAGGGCAGGGTGCCTTTACACAGAAGTCTTACAATAGTACGTACCCTGGAATGCAATCATAACATAGGTAGGTGTTCTGGCATGTTCTACATGAAGCAGGACATGATGTGCATAATAGCTTCGAATAGTCTTCGTAGTAGTTAACAGGAGGACATTATTTTACGCACGTACCGTTGAATAGAAAACTGTAAGTGCACTGTAAGCAGGTAGAATTCGATGTACAATTATAGCATCCAGGAGAGCATTTTGAGCAGAGAGTGCCGTTTTAGTAAAAAAGAACAGGGCATTTGGTTAAACACTGGGACTATTTAAGTTTGAGACCAGGAGGACAGCTAGTGCATTGAGTCCTATTACCCGAACACTAATTACATATATTTGAACACTATTAGCAGGTGCCTACATTGTTGTAATATGTTGGAGGACAGCTAGCTAAGCATTGGAATATAGGATTACCCTTAAATAACACGTATTGCATGCTGCATTTAGTGCAGTTATTAGCAGTAAACTCACACCTAGCACAAGAGCTATCACAAGATTAGCATAAACCATTGAATGCGTAACTTTTATCTGGACAAGCTTGCGTACACATTCCATTTTTGACGAAGTAGCCTGAAATACATGTAATACAGGTAGTTGCCGATTAGCAGACTGTACAGGGAGTAACACATAGAGTGCAGTTACCAGAGGTATCTCCATAGAATCCTGTGGGGCATACTTCAATACAAGACTGCTTGTACCAATACAGACCTTAAACACAACTAATACAGTTACTTTGAGTGCATGTTTTGCATGGATAAGTGCAATTCACACAGGAAAGTTGACTAGAATTAGGATAAGTGCCTGAAGGGCATATACTTAAACATGACCTTTTATAAAGATAGGTGGGATTGGTGGAATCGTACCGACATGTTTAACAGTCACTCAGACTACTGCATTTTTAGCAAGGAGTCTGGCACAGTTGGCAAGCCATGGTAAGAGTATCTCGATATCGATACGTTGGGCAGCTTGATTGACAAATAAATAAATTAGATGTTGAGGACTGTAGATAAAGGCCTGAATTACATCCACTACAGTTCGTTGTAGTTCCTACACAAGTGGAGCAACCTCCTTAGCATTTCACACATTTAGCCTCAACAGTTACTGTACCTATAGGACAAGACACCACACACAAATTGTTATAAAGATAATAACTGATTCCTGATTCTGGTTGGCATTCTGAGCATGAATATTTGTCCCAACAACTTTTACATCCAACAGTACATTTCTCGCACTTACTACTTGCCATCGAACCATACATTCCTATCGGACATGAATTTATACACAGGCCTCCTTGAAGATAAGTACTCGGATTGCATGATGTGCAATTTGATGGAGTGTTACTACAGGCTTTGCATGGACTAGAACACGGTTTGCACTAACTTGATACAGCTAGGTAACCTTCTGGACATTGAGAAAGACAGCTTGCAGTTGGCTTGTAAAGAAGTAATGAAGAGTTACACGAAAGACAGCTAAACTTAGAGGAAGAACATGTCTGGCATAGAGAGTCGCACTTTTAGCAAGAATAGGACACTGTTGTGATATTGAAGCGTACATAGTTTCCGTTTAAACACAAGCTTCGATTAACACAGACATTTGCAACAAGAACGAATTATTCAGTATTGGACGAAGAGTTTATGGGAGGCTTACATTATTGGCAGGTGTTGAGAGAAGTACATCTATTGCAACTACCATGACACGGAAGGCAGACCTGATTTTGAGAAGGAAATGTACCAGCTGGGCAACTTAGCACACAAGAGAACTGGTAAAGATATAAACCAGGTCGACAAGAAGTGCAGTTATTTCCAACAAAATCTATCCTACAAGTTGCACAGGGAAACTTACATACCTCACATATATTGGTGGCCACACTCATATATCCTTGAGTACAGTTTTGAGTACATATTCCATTTTGCAGGTAATAGTTAGTAGTGCTAGTATCATACGTAATATTAACACATGAAGTACATTTATCTATGCTTCTACAGGTCTTACACCCTGTTGGACATTTAGTGCAAACATCTCCTGCAAAAAATCCGTTTGGGCAGGTTGCTACACATTTCCCTGAATTTCCATCGAAGAAATAGTTTCCGAGGCGACATGAAGTACAGTTAGAGTTTGAAGTACAAGTGTTGCAAGGCATATCACATTGCTAACAGACATTTGCTTGGTTAGTAAAATAGCCTGAAGGACAGGCGCTTAGGCAACTTCCGGAAGATAGTACCAAAGGAGTGTTACAGCTCAGACAGTTGGATGCGTTTAGGGAACAACTTTTGCAGCCAATGCAAGGGTTACACAAAATAACCTTGCCTGAGAAGTCGCTGAAAGTGCCGGTTGGGCATTCATACATACATTGACCAGTTGGAGGATACAAAATTCCACTCGCACAGCTGGTACAGTTGGTTGCTAATTTTGAGCATGTACTACAGGGGCTTTTGCATTTTAAGCAGGATAAAGTCGGTAGATCTTCGTAAGTAGTGTTAAGGCTACAGTTGGGAACGCAGGTAGAGTTTTACAGGAATGAAGGTGTAGTACTATTCAAACAACTAAGGCAGGTTTGTTGGGATCTGCATGTTAGGCATGGGCTGGTACATTTTACACACAGCATATTGGTGAAGTCTGTGTAGAGTCCGTCAGGGCAGCTGTATATACATTTTTTTATATCCAGACTCGTGTAATATCCACTATCACAACTATCTGTACAGGTATTTTTCATAAGCAGATAGGGGTTTAGACAGTCAGTACACCTCGTTTATGTGGAACATACTCTACAATTAGAAACTTGACACAGTGTCTGGGCAACCAGTATTTATGTGATGGCAATGTCTGTTGTTGAAGTCACTTGGATGGTTAACTAATCTGAGTTGAGAGTGAATAAATTGTTAAGTCTTCCAACAAATTTGGGACCGTCCGAGCAGGTCTCGGTGGATGTTAGATTATTAAATACTAAACTTTGGGAGGTAGTTGACACACTAGTAATGACACTGACATTTACAGTGAAATTACCGGTAAACGAAATGAGCTGTATGGAGACATTAATTTTGGAAGATGCTGTTAGTTTTAAGGGGATACTAACATTTTTAGATCTTTTGGAGGCCAGATGATCGCAAACTTGGATGCTTGAAGTACCAAATTAAACTGGATTGTTATATGGGGTTAAGTATCTCCACTAAACTGTATTGTTTGCTGTTGGTGGAAGGCAGTAACTTGGGGAGTCTGGGGCTTTAGATGCGTCTGCTTCGCATTAAAGGCAACTTCCAAAATCAGGTCCTAAGGAGTATTTACATAAAACACTAGTTCCTTAAATGCATTTTCCATTTTTAGGGTAGAACCCTTTTTTACAAAGACTACAATTTGAAATGTTCGAACACTCAAGGCAGTTTATATCTGAACATCCACTATATTGGATGCAAGAGCCGTTTGCTAATAATCTGTAACCTTTTGCGCACTGGCTACAGACAGAAGACTGGCTGCAAATCAGACAATTTAGTGAGCATGTCTGACATATGCTCACATTAAAGTAGTAGCCCAATGTACAACTACTACAATCTCTGTTGGTCGTACATGAAACACAAAGGTCCATACAGACCTTACAAGTTTTGGAAACAGAGTCATAGTAATACCCAGTTTTGCAGCTTATCACGCTACTGAGAGAGCATGTACTTGCCCCAGTTCCACAAGCTACACATTGATTGGAATTGAGATAGTAGCCCTAAGAGCATACCAAGCATGCCGTAGAGTTGCATTTTCTGCAGTTTAGTTTACAGTTGAGGCATGCCCCGTTATCTAAATAGTACCCTAGTTCACAGGCTGTGCATGCGGATTGGTTTGTCGATGTGCATAGGGTACATTTGTAGAAGCAGGGAAGACACTCGTTGAAGTTAAGGAAGAGGTCATGGTAGATGTTGAGAGGAAGGTTGTTTGAACCTGTTAAGCACTTGGTAGCGTTAGCTGAGTAGATGAGAAGGAGGGTAAGGAGGAGATTTCTAAAGAATTCGCCCATTTAAATATTTATAAATAAACTTGAAACTATTAAGTTCCAAAACTAAGCTGAAAATAACGAAGTTACAGTTATTAAATTAGGTGGTAGTTGTTAGTTAAATTTGCCAATCATTTGTAGGATTTCGTATGAGATAGAGCATTAACAGAATGCCCTGATTAAAGTCATTACATAATTGAACAATTTTTTAGGAATTTTTGTGTAACTAACAACCTTGTCGACTAATAATATTGTAAGATACTTCTAATATTACGATAGGGTATTGGAGATCAAATAAGAGGGGAAACCCTGATCTTACTGAGAGTATTTTTAATCAAAACTAATACAGAGCAATCCATTGGTTCCTCAAAGGTATTTAGAGTCAATAAATATGGATATATTAGCAATAGCCTCTCTCGCTAAGAAATAAGGGGGGAGATTTATTGGGAGCGTAAAGGCTAATTAATGTGGGAGCATAGTTACAAAATATAAGAGAATATCGTATGCTATTGAAAGCGAGTAACTATAGGATTAGGCTGATACTGTTTTATGATGATAATATAGGGATTATTTGATAAATAGTAACGCTAGAAATACTATCAAAGAGAGTTGTCATATTGATAGTAGGGAGGTCTTGAATATCTATTAATTGGCCTAACTTAATTGCTTAATCGGCTGTGATCAGAAAAGAGTGCTTTTATATTTTGAGTTCACCAAGTTCCTTATAATTTTTCTTGAATGATGAATAATGCATTGCAACTAAATCTGCTTGAGTCAGTCACCAACGGAAATATCTCAACCTTACAGAACATAATACGCTTCCTGCAAAAGTAGGACCTCGAATGTTTGGTAATCGTACTCGAAAAGAGCTACAAGGAGTCGTCTGGACTACAACTGATCATAAACATCCTCCATTATCAAAAATACCTCAATTTCGATCACTCAACTAATCTTACTTGGGGCTTCTAAGAAGATTAGTGCTTAACGCAAGCCCAAAGCTACGGTGATAACATCGTGTTAAGCCCCACTCTCTAATTTTCTGATCTCGAAAACCAAATGACTAACTTAAAAGTCTCGCTGAGCGAGTGTCTATGCAGTATGATACCAGAAGAAGATTCCCAAGCAATAATCGAAGATTTGTTCGATAGCATGAGATAAGGCCCTTTATTAACCCCCTACCTGAGAAGAGAGTGTGTAGGATTGAACGCCAACTCACCCGTTCAGTTCTATTTAGCAGACATTCTCACTATGGATGAGCCCAGAGACGAATAAGATTTTACCTACAATAGCCTAAAAGAATACATAACTGGAAAGTCTCAGTAGCTGGAGGAGAGTACCCTGAACTACAAATCAAATTTAAAATTGCTGAGATTTCAAGGGTAAATTGCCCGCGCATACACTCCATGCAGTTCTCAGCTGTTAAATTTGATCAACTTATTCCTAACTGCTTTCGATGCTCACTTGGAAGCAGTATACAGAATGCTAAAATGTGAACAACAGCCAATTGAGAGGCTAGTCTACATGCTGAGCCACTACGTTAACTACAGACAGACGATACTAGCCTTCGAATAAAAGGTAGGCTTTGTTTTCGCACTTTTTTCTATAATCTTTGATAAGTCCTTCAAATAAATGAGCACCCTGCCTATGTTTTCGATAGTTCAAGTATTACTTAAAAAATGGTACAACAAAATGAGGGAATTCCACGAATACAACACTTATGTCATCAGTTACCTTATTACCAAATAAAGGGAGGATGCTCTCGACAGCATCATTAAACAACAGGAGAACTAACTCTTTGTTGATAAAAGCACATAGTCTCGGCACAGTAAGACTTAAACCTTCTCCAACGCCCTTTTCGAAAGGCTGAAACAAACCAAAGGCGATATATTCTGTGTCGTCAATAAAGTAAGCGATGCTGCCAGACACATAATTAAGCAATATATGGAGTATTTGATTGATCTCTCAACCAATCAGGTCACTGTGCACTTCAACAGCCACACTGAGCAGTAGATGGGTTTTGTTTACCGTTAGACTGAAAAGACAATACTTATGGATAATGTTGAATTCTACGATAAATTATGCTCCGACTACCGTTACCTTCCAACGTGTAAGTATTTGATGGAACAAGACATTAAACAGTTAGGCAGACTGTTGAAACCACTGACAATGAAAAAAATCGTTACAGTTGCTAACGGTCTCTTAAACCAAATGAAATAACTCATTTCAATAAGCGAAATTTAACCAACGAAAAGGCAAGTTTACTAAACCTACATTAAGTCATGGACAGACATCCAATTCAATTTTACAAAATCAAACAGACTTATTGAGTCAATGCTTTAGAATCTAAAAATACCTCCCTACGTCGACAAGGATTATCGAGATATGTATGATATAACGATTCAGATCGACATTGAAAAGCTGGAGCAACTGTTTGAAGAGGGTGATGAAGATCTGAATATGTTAGAGATTGAAAGTTACATTTCGGAGGGAGGTTCTGTTGGGGATGTGATGTAGGTATAGGAAATGTAAGAGAGAGGAGAACAACAGTTAGACGAGGAGGAGATTGAGCTAGAAACTGATGCGTCTGGAGAGATACCAACTGGAAAAAGGCCCAAAATATGGAACACAGAGCAACTCTATCAGAAGAAAATTAAGCAGGAGTGACATGTTTGAGCTTACATATCTGATTACTTCTTACTGTTCATTCTAACTTATGTCGTTTAACAAATACAATCGATATGTTAGCCTATTTATCTATTATCAACTTTTTCGGTATTGTTGGTTTGCCTGATGTGGCTGTTGGTTTGCTTGATAAAATTGTTGGTTTGCCTGATGTGGCTGTTGGTTTGCTGGGTACAATTGTTGGTTTGCCTGATGTGGCTGTTGGCCTGATGCTTGATCTTGTGGATAATTGTAGGGAATTGTTTGTTGATAATTTTGCTAAGATGTTAGAGAATGAGTGTTACTTTGTTGATATTGTGGAATGTTCGTATTATGAGTTGGTGGATATTGTTGTGGTTGTGGCAGCTGCCCTTGATTTTGATTTGAGGAGTTAGGGTTTATATTATTTGTTTAAGAATTAATACCTTACGCTGAGGCCTCCTTCCCAATAGTAAGCAGCGCTTTTTAGCCTGAATTCAGTGTTTTTTCTGGGGTATCGACATTTTTGGATTTTATTCTTATCCCACCCTTCTTATTTTGCAAATTTCCTTCTGGTGTCGTCATTTAAGGTTGAGGTTGAGGTTGAGGTTGAGAATGCACAGGATTAGTCGATTGAGATCCTTGAGCAACTGGCACTTAATAAACCTTAGTTGAAGCTATTTGTGTTGGCTGCTGAGGTGGGTTCAAGTATTACAATAGATGGGTGAAAGCAGCAGGCTCTTTACTTTCGTTGTTTTGAAACTAGACTAATCTCCCTTATTAGCATGCTCTCCCAAAGCGCTCTAGCCTTTATTTTATTAGCCCAAGTACTATCGTTTTGACCAGTGAAGCCAGTCGCTGAGTTCTGAGCTTTTAGAATAGTCTCTAGAGGGTTTCTAACTCCTTGAACACAAATCTCAGGCATCCTGTTAAAGAAATTTTTAGAGATTTGACTAATTATGCTTCCTTCGGAGTTATTATCCGAGAGACCTCACTCCTCAAGTTGCTTACTTGTTGAATTATATCGTAGTGCTCGGTGGAAAATTGTGGCTTTAGGGGTGCTGTCTAGGGTTGCCCTTTTTATTAGATCATCAACTAAATACTAATTAATAGGCTTTTATATTCACCATCGTCATTCATTCACTCCTAAGGTTATGTCCTGGCACCGACCTCAACGTAGTATCTAAGTCGGCAATTATAAATAGCATCGAAGCTATTCCTACTACATTAGAGTCCATATCATCTGGATCCATCATCGACATCGAGTCTCCAGCTGAATGATGATATTTGAAGTAGAACTGGTGGTCTGGAGTATCCTAAATTTGGTTGTTGAGGATGGGCACCCCACCTTCCTAATAAAGGGGTTCGACATCTGCTGAATAGCCATCAGGAGAGTATTTGTCTGCTCCCAGTATGGACAGATACTTGCTCAGAATCATTTGAATAATATCCTTACCAGGGCCAGTATGACCAAAACCTATTAAATGAGTACTACCTAAGTCACTTTCAAATGCTGCGATGTGCTTGCTGAGTTCTGACCTGTGTTGAGCGAGATACTGGGCAGCTCCGTCGATAGGACTACCCGATTATTCCCCACTCCAAGCAATAAACCTAAGAGTTCTTTTAGGTCTAAGTTTGAGCTGATTGAGGAGTCTAAGAGCTTCAAATACAGTGATGAATCCTCCACCATCATCGTTAGCTCCAGTTTGTGATCCAGTATCCCAAGTATCCATATGACCCCCAGCAAGAATAATTTGGTCTGGGTAGGTAGCCCCCTGAATCTCAAATATCAAATTGTTGGAGTAACAGTTGGGCACGAACTGGTTCTCCATATGGAGGTGGAGAATGATGGTTTGTCCTCGATCCTGCATTCTCTGGAACATATCCGCGTCTTATGTTGCGATCGCTGCACAAGGGATCTTAGGCTGGAGAGGATCGTATTCCATGTAACCAGTGTGGACTGATTCGATACTCAATGGAGTTACTGATCTCACTAACATGGCCTTTGCACCGTATTTTGCTACTTTAGAAGCACCATCCACTCTGTAAGCAACACTGACCGAGTAATTAACCCATGGATTATTGAATACAACAATCTTGCCACTGACTTTGGCTTTCTGAGCTTAAAGTTATTACCAACTTCTTAGGACGATGACTGATGCATTTACATCTCTAAATTATTTTAACTGTTACCCATCTACGCTACCTCCAAGGCCAATCACTTTTAGTGGTGTGGTCACTGGTCGTGGGGAATACAGTGTTAGAGATTCTCTGCCTCGTACCCATTTAGTGAAGTTCTTCACAGGCTACAAGTGGACATTCTCGAAGCCTTCCTGTCTGGCTTGGTTGGCCATTTATCTGATAACTTGTTAGAGACTGTCAGAACCCCACATTCTGGTTCCAAATGTATCGGTAATGTATGCCAGCCTCTACCATGCGGAGTGGTAGAAGGGGAGTTTAGGGTTGTCGATGCTTGCCTTTAGGTAATTAACTAGATCGGTGTAGTCTTTCTCTGTGTATACACTCACAAGTAGAGTACCTAGCAATAGAGGAATTATGATCGACTTCATAAATAACTATAAGGATTCTCTGTACAAATTGAATAAGTCTAAAAGGATAGGATTTAGTGTAAATCCAACTGTTTAAGAAGTCGATTTATGCTCAATTGAGATGGGAATAAAATACAAGAATATTCTCTGATCAAATATAAAATTTTAAAGTATGCAGAAACTAATAGAGAGAATCGGAACGGAAAATCACTCCTACAGGTTGCTCTTCCAAATCAGCAGGATGATGGTGGCTGCGGCAGGGCCCCCTCAGAACATCTTCTGTAGGGTCATAATAAAGCGAGATAGCAAGAAGTACTCTTCCAACTATGTCCGGTTGAAGACGAACAAGTAGACGGAAGTAAACGAGTCGATAAATTTGAAAGCCACCCTCTTCTACGATCCCAAAAGGCAGGCGTACCAGTAGAAATTGGTATTGAAATTGGAAACTTTAGTTTTAGGTGGTCATTATCACCAAGTAGGGCGACAAGTAAACCCAAACTGCTCTATTCAACCTTCCTGTCGAAAAGTACATGGCGGCTGACCATGATAAGGCTATTCTGACAAATAGGGAGGGCAGCAAAATATAGATCTATATTAAGGCTGAACGAAATAACAAGAAGGGTGAAACCGATAGTGATACTTCAGTAGATGATATAAAGCCTAATCGAATATCTGCTACGTACGGTACCAAGTAGACCTCATTTATTATTCCTCAGCCTACTTTAGTTGTGCCTCAGCTCGTCCAGACAAAAATAACAGAAAGGAGCATTGAAGAAAGTAAAAGGTCCATTATCGATCTCATTAGATTTTAGGATGATGAGTTGCCGATGCCTCAGGATTAAGGCCCCACACCAAATCCGAATGTTAGTACTCCTCAGAAGAATATGGCTATACAGAACCCACCGTAGCAGACGGCAAAGAGGCATCAACCCATTTTTCAATAAAGGGCTACTAAATCCCCCTCCTTTAAAAGTGTAGTGAGTGCTAATGATAAGTTGGCTGTTAGAAGTAGCAGTTTTAAAAAGCAGTAGAATAGAGTTGATCAGGTAAGCGCTACACAACAACAACAAATGCCAGTGATGCCAATTACTCCTAAGGCAGGCTCCCACCTGCCTCAGCCCCCTCAGCTATGTCAATTTAATCCATATGGATATCCTGCATCCCAGGTAGCAGCATCTCAACAGCCAATCCAACAAATAATGATTCCTCAACAGAAACCACAGCGAATACAGTAGAATTTAGCTAGACCAGCAACAGCATAACCCTCTCCCAATATTAGGCTACCCTTTATTAAATTTCATGTGCCCAGCCAGATCGCTCCACCCACTTCATAGTTAAAGTAGACATTGCAGATGGTGTAGGATAAGCTGAGCCAATCCATGATGAAGAAATCCAGCATGCTACAAGAGTTAAAACAGTAACACTAGCAGTAATTCAACCAGTGTAAATCCTAAATGGGTTAGCTAAAATCTTTAAATAGTAGACTGACGTACTAGCACCAGGATTTGAGTAGAGAGATAAGATAGCTGAGATAACGGAATGGAGACCTAAATAAGAAGCTTCAAAGGACCATCGGGTAGCTAAATAACGTGAAGTAGCTGAGGGACAGACTAATCAGCGATAATTCTGAGCTGTTAGCTAAGGTAGATTTGTTCAAGAGATCGGCCAAAGACCATAGCTCTGTACAGGTTACCCTTAACAACCAGTATTTGTCTATCAAATAACAACTGGACTTATTCATTAAGAAACAAGGCTAAACAGCTCACAAACTGGCTGAAACTCAGGATGAAAAGGAACAGTTGCTGGCTAAGCAGTCTGAACTGCTGAGGAAGTACCAAAAGCTTTACAGTGACTTTAGTAACCTAAGGGTGTAGTATGATGAGTCTAAAACTAAGTACGTGCAGAATGAGTAGCAGTTTCAGGAGGGGATTAAACAGAGGGACAATCAGATAGGGCTACTCACAAACTAAGTAAAACACTTACAGTTTATTATGATAAAGCCGGATGAACAGCTACAATCGAAGTAGAAACAAATGCTGAAGTAGAGGCTGTAGAAGCTCATTAAGGATTTGAGGGATGAGACAAGCGAAAACTAGTCCATACAGTAAATGCTTAGGAATGACTTGAAGGCGAAGAAGACTTAGATACTTCAGCTTACCTCCGAGCTGCAGGGACAGGAGAGGAAAATGCAGGAGTTGGAGCATCTGTGGTTTTCCAAGTAGAAATCGCTGTCGAAAGCATTGGAGATTAAGGATAACAGGATAGGAGAGTTGAATAAGGAGAACTAAGGGTTAAAACAGAAAACAGTGAGTTCAGCTAAATTTATAGAAGAGTAGAAATCTCAGCTTATTATAAAAATGCAGAATTTATCGATTTAGCTCACAAGACTGAAAGATGTTGACCAGGAGCTAGCTAAAACATAGCTACAGGCTCGAGATTTAGCTTTTAAGCTGCAACAATCCAATAATTAGTTGTCAGAGCTCAAGATTTAAATGAAACGATTGGAATAGGTAAACTAAAGGAATACCAAAGTACTGGGGGACAACTAAAAACATATCAAGGATATAGAGGGGCAGCTGGTGAGAACCAACATTAAATTAGCCTGCATAGTAGAGAAAGTATTTACAGTTAACCCCACCCTAGCCCAACAACTCACCCAGCTCAAACCCTAGACGGGAGAGTCCTGATAGATAGTATGCTACGATAATGAGTGTTTCTGATACTATTATTATATTAATTCCTACAAATATGAGCAAACTGCTGCTTGGAGTCGTTCTCCTAAGCTGTGTGCTAACTTTTAAGGTGTAGATTGACGAACTCAAAAAGCAGGGGTTCAAAATAATGGAATCTAAGTTCGGTGATTTAGCCATGGAAAAGGTGGATGACCATAAGACTTAAACAGTACTTAGGGATTTAATAGTAGACTCTCTTTAAATTCGGCAACGTGCTTGAGAGTCCCGTACTCTACGAGGCATTCCTAACTAACATTCTGAAACTTAATAAAGTTGATCACACTAAGGACCTGTTGAAGTGTGCCAAGGGCAAACACTCCGAATTCTTTAAGGTGGGTGCCATAGAAGTTGGAATCATCGGCAATAAGTCATCGACAGAAAATATTACTCTCCAGCGATTGGAAGACGATTGCTTTGGAAAGGTGGAGGTTAACTTTACCCACGTGAAGAAGAATGCCATTAACGATGTGATTATCACTATGAAAGCCTCAGATAGGCTGTCTCCTCAGTGCACTTAAGGTTATATTTTGGGTACGGGGGCTAACTTCCACGTTACAACTTTCGAACTGAAAAACCATCATACCTTCACATGGAAAAATCTTAACGATGTGGAGATTAATAATGTGCTTACCTGGGGTATTCATATTTTCAGACTTTGTGACTAAATCAAGCACTGGTTCCCAAATTTGCTTAAGACAGTGGAGATCTTTTTAGGAGGGTTAGGTACGAACCCTAAAATTCCATTCTTCGGATCTAAACCACCCAGATACATGCAAGAGTTGAATGTCGAGTTCATCTAAGCTGGAACTGGCTACAGATGGAAACACAGACCGGATGTATTTACTGATTTGGATGAGACTGAAGTTAAGTCTGGGGACTTTTTAGCTATCACTAGACTTGATGGAGTGGACCAGATTATTCAGTATGGAGCTGGTTCCCATTCAGGTCACTCTGCTGTCGTATTGGAAGTGGATGGCTAGTTGAATGTTGTGGAGAGTCAGGATGGATGGTACTGGCCGAAGCATGGAATTCAAAGAAACAAATGGTCTCAATGGAAGAAATGGGCGCACAATGCAGGATTTAACGTGGCTGTTCTACCACTGACTGATTAGTCGAGGAGTAACTTTAATGTTACTAAAGCTGCTTAGTTCTTTAAGCAGATGGAAGGGTATCCCTACGGATATCATAACTTCTTATTCGGATGGATCGATCTACCATAAGGCAATCTCCCTCCCCTACTGGATAAGAATCTTATAATGGTTGTTTTCAGTTTGATTTAAAGGCTGTATGAGTATCCCATCAAAAGGATTATGAGTGAGGCACTCAATATGAGACTGGGAACGAAGAATCTTAAGCTTGCCGACATAGCAGTTGAGATAGCTAAACGAAACACAACTCTGGCTGATTTGATGGCTCAAAAGGAGGTTGATGGTTGGTACTACAGTGACGGGTACAGTTATGTGTGCAGTTCGTTTGTGATTGCTGTATACAAGGCTGGAGGATTGTTGAAGGATGTCGAAGGCACAGAGATGACACCTAAAGATGTAAACTTAATCTTATTTAGGTCTATACACTCAACATTTATGACAAAAACTTTAATGTACCTGAGAAATGCAAGAAGAACGACCCAACCCTGCCTTACTGCCAGATAATGGGCAGATATTTGATGGAGTTGCCCAAATATGCTACTATTGAGCCCTATGCTCATATGGCTGAGAGATGTCCGACCATGGCTCCCGACTTCTACAGACCAGAAGGATGTTGATCTAATGCTCTAAATTAATGAAATTTGCAATTTTTTGTTTAGTATAAATTTTAATTATGAGTAGTACATTGTCTCATCGATATTATTTATGTTTGAGAATTTGGGTTTTAAGACGGCTTATCAATTATTAATAACTATTGATTATATGTTGATATTTTGGAATGAATCAGCTGGCAGCCTCGATGTCGTTGAGCAGTTCTCTCAGTTTGGCTGCCCTTTTGAGTTCTTTTAGAGATGTCTTCTTCAAGGTGATCTGCTGCTTTCGTTTTCTGAACATGAAGTCTTCGCCAGTTGAGGTGAAGGAGAATGTCCTCGGCACAAAGAAGTGATCATGAGCATTTCTGACGATAATTGTCTCTCCCTTTTTCTTCAAATCTTCAGGCGGGTAATTTAGAAGGCTTTTCTTGTTGTATAAGTAGCTGTCTGCCCTGTCCACCATCTTCTGGAATAACCCTATCTCCTTCTCCTTTTTATCTCCAAACCAATTCTTGTAGATTGACTCTAGATAATTAAAAGTAGTCAGTCCATCATCTCTGCAGCAGATCCTGAACATTCGAACTGAGTTATTGGAGTAGTGGCTTGCCTGTTGGGCCTTGCTATAGTAGATCTCTTAGCTCTCTCGTCTCTCCTTCTATG
This sequence comes from Hydropsyche betteni, assembly GCA_028571205.2. Taxonomy (NCBI): domain Eukaryota; kingdom Metazoa; phylum Arthropoda; class Insecta; order Trichoptera; family Hydropsychidae; genus Hydropsyche; species Hydropsyche betteni. The sequence continues at coordinate 16,388 of JAOXNN020214911.1, forward strand.
ACTCACTATTGTCGAAATAGATTTTAACCAGTTCCATGGAGAAAATATCGTTTACTGCTGATTGAGCAGCCTTATAAACGAACTCAAAAATCTTGACGATGTAGTTAAAGAGGTAGCTGCACTGACCGAAGATAGACTTGAGGTTTTATTCCATCTTAGCTGACTCTTTGGTCTTCATGTTGCTACTGAATACATAAAGGAATTGGATGAACCTGTTTATGGCTGCTTGTCTGAGCTCTTACTAGGTGTACTTGCCTATCAGCTCCTCCTTAAATGTATGGCATAGCTCTAAAGCCCTCACAAGCCTCTCATAGGCGATGTAAAATAGTCTAAATACTCCGTAGATAGATTGAGAGATGTAGCACAACTTGGAATCAGGAGTAGGGTCTGGAGCGAACATCTTTTGAGAAGGATCGATGATAGTCCTAATACGCAATAGGTGCTACTTGGGTATTGAGCTTAGACCTTGAGGGTTTGGAGTTAAAGGTTTTTCAGAAGGCTCAAGCATACTTTTATTGCGTTGTAGATACTCTTTCGTTATAGAACTTAGGCCCTAAGGAGTAGGGTTCGGACTATTT
>JAOXNN020214943.1:0-16936 GCA_028571205.2 Hydropsyche betteni
TTTTCACATTTTATCGTTTTCCGTTTCTTAACAAAACCACAGCCGATGTTATTAACATCGGGCCTATATACTAGTTTGGTAATAATTGTCATCATTATATGCAATTTAAATATTATTTATATAGAAATGGAATTTCATATAGATGACCGTCGTGTTTGTGCTGGCAAACTATGATCCTTTGATCAAATTTTCGAAGATTTTCATATTTGCTGGCTCAATTTCAGTGACAACTCGTTGGGTTTTTATATTTTGTATTGTTTTTGGTTTGTTAGCATAGTCTGTGGACTTTACAAAACCCCAGAGAAAAAATCCCATGTCGACAAGTCGCAAGATTTGAGCGGCTAATTAACTTTAGAATTTCTGGAAATCACAAAACCAGGAGAACGTTGACTTAACAAATCGATGTTTTCTCTTGTCGTATGGTATGTAGCACCATCCAAGATCTATATCATCCAATTGGTCCAAAAGAAATTTTAAATTCATCTTTGAACGGTGGACTCATTAAATTAATGAGGAAACGAAAAATTCCACCTAGTACTCTAAGAGTCTTCGCAAAACTTTCACCACATTTGTAACGTGTTTTAAAAATGACAATACGTTAATCTTTTATGAAGCGATTCATTTATGAAAATTTTAAAGGCTATAGATCACGAATATCAAAAATCATAGTTGCCATCTATTAAAACTTGATAGGAAATTTAAATATCAAACGAGATACAAATCTAATAAACAATCTTCGGTTAACATTAAACAATTATATCCATATATTATATAAAATAATATCAAATGTTCATTCATTCGCATACTCACATATATAATACATAAAAAAGTAATTAACACAAAACATATACGGCTATAATAATTTTAATTCTATTGAAGATAACTTTCAAAATTAAACACTGAAATCTGGTAAATTAAATATATTGATAATTTTAATATATTGATCTTTCTGCATACGATTAAACTTCAATAATCAATGCATTTGATGAAACAATAAAAAAATATTATATAATATATCGAATCTTTTTATCAGATGATCACCCAAGTCCAAATCGACATATTATAGATATATTTGAGGTAAATATAATATTGCATGTTTACTGTATATGATCATACTTGATCCAGCATAATTAATTAGATAGCTTCAGATGTTATTGACAATGCTATAGAATGTCTTGATGAAGGGTTACATTAATGGCCAACAAGCATATCTTCATATTTCCAGAACGTGGATCAATCATTTTTTTATCAAACGTAATCATGCACAATTACTTATATCACCGAATCAAGGTTTTCACTCGATTATACACAAAAATATATAATCATCATATAAATAATTAACAATCAATCCATTCCGCTAACCTCAAACATTATGAAACATTCGCCGGAAACTTACCACTTCTTCGAACACGAAACGAACTTTTGGCGCGCTTAAATAAGTAAAAACGGCGCTGCAAATTCGTCGAGTGGGTTAAAAGTGTCGAATGGGTCAATTATCGGTCGGGTCGGGCTCGACGATCATTAATTATTTGATGAAATACAGCGACCGGGTTGTGGCGACTCGTATTATTTATGAGCCGCATGCTTCGTGTCGGGAACATGTGCCTTTCCTCATATACGTAATCGAATCTCTATTACTCGTGGGCTTGTGTCGATTATATTTTGTGTTAATTACTTTTTTTATATATAATACGCGTCGATTTTTTAATAAATTTGGAATATTTTTTGCGAGTGTATATAAAAATATGATGATAGAGGTGCGTTTGATATGTATATTGATATGGCTGTTTATATTCGTTTTTGATCATATGATTCTTTGAAATTAATTTGATACAAAAATGTTCATGGGGTATCTGAAAAGGATTGAAAGTTGCATATGATGATTAGAATACGTCAGATGTACAAAATCAAAAATGTTTGATCGTATATTTAAAATATCGGAAATATTAGTTGCATATGTGATGAATGTAATGTTGATAATATTATGTATTAAATAAATGTACATGGCTAAGCATTATTTTTTATGAAAATTTATATATGTTCAGCAAAAATCACTACTTATACGTCTGAATACGTTTTAAATCCACTGAAATATTAAAAGCGAGAAATTAATTGCACGTGAAATATTGTAGTTTGCGTAGATTTTCATTTCCGCATTTTGACTCATTCTTAAAAAAACCGTGACCAAAGTATCAAACCCGTATTGAATTTAATTTCAACTCACACAAAACCTTCTCCGAAGCATTTTTCCGTTTTTTATTTTTTATTTTCAGCGTAACCATTTTGATATACAACCTCGACCCGTTGTACAGACATTTCAAAACGACTACTAATTAAAAGCATGCATCTTCTGTATCTTTTGAAAGCTGATACGGATTCGTTCGTTTGATAAAATCTTATGGAACGGAAATGCATTTCAATAGTAACGTTTCAGAAACGGACGGAATTGCAAGTAAAGGAGGTCGTTTCGTAGTCCCGTTAAAGAAACGTGCGACGAACGAATAAATCTTAGAAAAGTCGGATATTGATAAAATCGACAAAACTGATCATATTATATGACTCGTGGTATGTTTTTGAGTTTTTTTTTTCAATACGACGATACTTTATAAAAAAAAGTAATGACCATTGCGAAAATTTTTAAAGTAATACAATGTATCAATAATATTTTTTTTTTTAGATATTTATAAAATATAAAATTCATTCTGATTCATATGATATATTAACAAATGTTCAAAGCGTTAATTTTATTAAAATCGTATCAAAATACGACGAACAGTATAATAACTGAATATGAATATTAAAACAATTCATAATTATCGAGAATCTAAAATGGAATTAATTAATTTCAATTTCATCGAGGAAATTTCCAAAACAGATCACTCGGAAATTTCAGGCATTTTCATTTTGTGGAAATCACATCAGAGCACGGTCTGGCGACGTTTTTGCGGTCATGTCCACTCGGTTCCGAGGTTGAGCGACGGTTGTTAATAAATTTATGTTGGATGGCATGGTGTTTGAGGCACTAACGAAGTTATCCTTCGCTTTTCCCGGCGAGCTAGAAAATTATCCGCTACGAGGCGAGCTCGTGTTGTATCGATGCGCTCGCTATCGAAAACCGTTAATTCACTTTAACTACGCTAGAATGGGTTCGAAAAGTGATTTTTTTTACATATTGTCACCCTTTTGTTACATAGATGAAAGGTATGCGAGTTTTTTAGCCAAAAATTGCCTTTGTTTACATAGAAAATTTTGTCAAAATTTAAATTTATAGTATGCCGAGTTATATACGATTTTATACAATTTCGAAATGAGTTTAATCTATCTATCTATTATATATATAAAAATGAATCGCCGTTTGGTGACACGCTAAAACTCAAAAATGGCTGATATGTATTTTTTTTTTATTTTGTTCGCTTTAACTATCGGGTGGTTTACTAAGAAAAATAATAGGGAAATTCCTAAAGAATAACTAAAAAAATAATGTAAGTAATTTTGTATAGAAAAAAAGTACACCACCACGCCGGGACGCGTATTGATTGTGTAGTGATTGTGGTGTGTGCAGAACGCGTTTTCACAACGGGAACTGGAAACCGGAAACGGGAATAGGGAACCGGTGTGTGCAGACCGCGTGAAAACAATGGAAACAACGGGTCAACGGGCGCTATTTTAAGATTAAAAAAAATCCAGTATTTAGAGTTGAAGATCTATCATTTGTTGACGATAGATCTTATATATGCGAAAACGACAAAAACAGGACAGTCCCGGCGAAAACGGGACGTATGGTCAGCTTAGTTTTAGCGAGACTAACGAACAGCGATTGTAGGTAATACGAAGTTCCCGGGTCAACTATTATTTAATATTTACATATGAATTGTAATAATAATAACAACTACGATATGCATTATCTCCGTGGAAAATCAAAAATCAACGGACAACAAAAAATAATTATTCAGAAGGGTTAATTGAACAACATAAGAGTAAATCCGCGCGAAAAAACCGCCTCAAATCGGACTATGGTCGCAGTGTGTGCTTTTTCGGCGCCGATAGCATCACATCTGCCGCGTTTCATGGCAGAATTCCAAACGCGCGTTTTTCACATATCATAACGGAAATATTAAGATAAAGTTGGCATTTTCGGCCGTTTCGGCGCTAAATTCCCCCCGCGGGCCATTTTTTACGCCCTCTCATTCGATAAGCCGTAAAAATCAATTCGTTAAGATTGACGAAGCCGGTTCGATTTTTTGAAATATTCGTTTTTGTGTCACTTCGATTAGTTCCAAGATCGAGTCGATAGGTCGGAATGCTTCAGCGTCGAATAATTATTTTAAAACAGGTTGCGTATTCCCTTTGTTGGTCTAACGATCCGAGGAGCGATGAAATATTCAACAAAAGATCCTTAAATTATAAAGAAACGACTCCGTCAAATTTATACAGTTGCATATTAAACTTGTTTGCTACAATTAAAAGATGACACGACGAATCCGTTGAATATTCAACTTTCATCTCGCGAGTACTTGCATTCATTCATTATTATATGTATTTGCTTCGACATTGATCGTTTGTAAATATTTTGAACTTTTGTCATTTTATATTTTGGAAAAACTATTGGTTTTCGTTTGAATTCGTAAATAGATTTTGATAATCATTTTGAGTAAAATTGAATAATCATTCTTTTTCATCGAACTGCAGGTTAATTAATTAACCCGCAGTTTGATGGAAAAGAATGAACTCACGAAACTGTGAATCGGTTAATCTGTGGTATCAGTTAATTGAAAATTGAACTGAAACTGCATCATGCAAATTTCAATTAAAACCAAATATCAAATTCGATAAATAGCACAGTCAGTAGATATCAGTTACGATCGGGTAATAATGTTATTCTTAAAAATTTATATATATTTTCGATATTTGTTATATCTTAATTTAAAGATAAGCACATTGACAAATTAAATGAATGCTTCATTGATTCCAAATCAAAACATACGTTCAAAATCTCATTACTTACCATGTATCCTAAGATTTTATATATATTTTCGATGTTTGTTATATTATGTGTGTATGTGTGTCTGTCTGTATGTTCGAATGGTGCTCGCAATTTTAAAATAACCCACGTGTCGATACAAACAACAATACGATAACAAATGAACTATTTTGATTTTATTAATTAAATATTAAATATTCAAATCGTGTACGGGCATCGACTTTTCGCAACGGCACGGTTATAAAATACACTCACAGCCGATGTTATTAACATCGGGCGTATCACTAGTTATCATACAATTTCCTATATATAATAGCGGATTTCTGTGTGTGTTCGTTCGATGACTCTCGCGACTTTTTCGCGAATATGGTCTTTATATGCGTATACAGTTAACGTCTATAATATGATGCTTATTACCCACTGCCTCTGGCTTTGCCTACATGTGATAATTGTGACAATAATAAATGAACTGGTTTTATTAATAAATATTAAATATTCAAATCGAGTACGGGCATCGGGTAGCAGGTGTTACTACTGGCTTTGCCATTCCAATTTAGCCTGTATGCCCATTAAAATAATTGCTATAATCACTATTTACATCATTCTCGAGTTCGAAAATCGCGACCTCCAAATTTAGTCTTTATGGTCATTATAATGACGGCTATAATCTGTGTAATTTTTATTTTATTACGTAACAGTATGGTTATAAATTTACAGTCGATGTTGTCAACATCGGGCCTATACATTTTCCTCTATAAATAACAAACGGGCATCGACTTTTCGTAACGGAACGGTTATAAAATATTTTTGCATAGATTTAATTTTTTTTATATACAATTATGTAATTCACAGCCGATGTTATTAACATCGAGCCTATATAAGATTCAATATTCATTCATTTAACCCTATTCATAATATGCAGGGCGTTGAAACGATATAAAAAAATCATCCATTACGTATTACAAAAAAAACAAAAACAATACTTTTTCGATCTCTTTTTAACTAGTTATACACGATTGCGACGATTCGAAACGAAAAAAAAAACCTGCTCATCAGCCCCAAACCAAAAGCACATCCAAAACCCGCCATCGACATCGACCGATCAATCACTCGATCATGCACCGCGGTCTCGTGCAACCGAAACCGGAACCGAGCCCATAAAACCCGTCTGACACATTCGACCCAAATCCGCGCCCCGCAATCAGATGTTCGAGAGGGGCGAGGCGGCTCTGCGGCGCGGTGGGGGGAGGGGGGGGGCGCAGCCTCGCGCTTGCGCCCCTCGCGCCCCCGCCCCCTCTGGGCCCCCGGGTGCTTCGGGGCGGCCCCCCGCCGATATTCGGCAGACGGACGCCGGTTCAGACGCACGCTTTTTCGGTTTTTCGGTTGCGGTTCGGTTTTTTTTTTTTTTTTTTTAATTTTAATTTTTTTTTTTTTCGGAATTTCGCTTTTGTGTTATGGGTCCGTCTGATCGTTCTCGTTATTACAGTAAGCGTCCCTATAACTTCGAGATAGGTTCGACGTTGTAGAGGGGAGTTCGGGGAAATCAATAAATGAAATAAATCGAAATTTTAATTTTTTTTTTTTATATTTTTATGTGTAAATTGTTTGTTTCTAATACATGTGAAACAAATAAAAAAAAATGAATTTAAATGCATTTGAAAAAATTTCGTTGTAGGGGAGACGCCGTAAACGTTATAGGGGGTGACGATATAGGTGGGAAGTTATTGGGGGGTTAGCTGTATTTTTAGTACATTAAACTCCCCTATAACGAAAATTAACACGTAAAAATTTTCAAAAAATAAAAGAAAAATTAAAATGTTTCATTTATTGATTTCCCTAAATTCTATCTCGACGTTATAGGGGGGTTTACTACATATCATATTTAAGTATTATTCATTTCCATCAATTATTTTTTTCAATTACAATTTAAAAAAAAATATTTATTAAATCAATAATTGAAAGATTATAAATGTTATTCATATTTATATCGTATGTATTTTATTTGTATTATAAAAAATATATAATATTATGTATTGAGTACCTTGTTTTGAATGAGGTCGATCTGAAATGGAATCGCCCGTATTGAGCTCATAAGCACATTAAAATATACGTACATATGTACTAAAATAATGCAACGTTGTGTTATATCATAGAAATATATTGAATTTTATTATTTAAAATGATATATAGAATCATTATATCAACATAATTAAAAAATCTGCAATTATGTTATAATCTCTTTCGTTGCCAATTAAAAAAAAAGATACCGTTTTATTGAAAAATAAGGGTTTTCACACAAATAATAAATGAGCGCTAAAACCACAAATAATAATAATGCAAAATCAGCAAATAATAAAGACATTCGACGACGCATTGTTCAGGCACACTCGACTAAAACGCCGAATAATCAGATTAAAATCGAATATTTTTATATATAAATAAAATTTCGTTTTGCAAATTGAAAAATTACATTAATAAAGGCGAGCATAAAAATCGCACCGGAGCCTTCGAGGGTGGCGAGCGACGCGCGGGGTCAAAGGGTAGAAAAAAAACCAGCGTCGGTTTTAACGAAAGAGTCCAAGTGCCGTCCGCAGTTTTCGCAGCACTTTCTTTTAAAAATCCCGCCCATTTTATATACCGGTGAAATATCCGGCGCTGACTTTCAGGGATTCGTGTGGCTTTCAATTCTGGTGTGCTGCACGCGAAACGGTCGCCATATTGAGCGATTAGGGGCGCTCATATGTGTGTGTATGTGTATGTGTGTGTATGGGTATGTTTGTGTATGTATATGTGTGTGTATGTGTGTGTATGTGTGTGTATGTGTATGTATGCATGTGTATGTGTGTGTGTATGTGTGTGTATGTGTATATATATATGTGTGTTTGTGTGTATGTATTCTGAATAACGCACAAACAAATAAAAAAGGCAAAAAATTAAATGGTCATAATTTTTATCAAAAACGGTCAGAATAAATATTGAATGGTCAGAATTTTAACTGGGTTTCAAAAAATAAAAAGGGATATTTTATAAAAAAGGTATAAAAATAAAATATTAAATTTTTTTTGTCTCAACTTAGTGTGGTTTTTTTTATCTTTTCGCTTGCATCTCCATTGTTATCTTAATCGTCACGTATCCTGAACAAAAATATCAAAAAGTTCTGAAAGTCTAGGTATCGTTATCATAACTGTAAAGACGATTTTATTACCAAGGAACTTTCTAAATTATGTACTCGATAAAAGCACGAATAGTACCCGATTAATTTTATAAATATTCGAACTTACGAATATTGAAAAAAGGGCGAATATATCCGAATATCGGATAATTGGATATTCGATTGGGACCCCTAGAAATAATATCGTCGGTGACCAGACATTTGTGCTTGTCACTGGCTATCGCACAATCCGCGATTTTTTTTAAACTTTAGTTTGCTAAGTAACTAGTAAATTTTAAAATTGAAAATTATAAAAATAACGAAATCTTTGTTTAGAATTTTGATGGCATAGATAATTTTGACAGTAGCGACGATGAAGACCTTTTTACATTTGATAATGCTTTGTGACAATGAAATTGATAAAAGTGAAGTTATTTAAACGAGTTGTTTAAAATGTGCGCTAGCATCGTGTCAAATGTTATTTGCGCATATGTTTGAGAACCGGAAATCGAATTCTTTACTGGATAAGGAAATGGAATTCGTTACTGCAAGTCAACCTGTCAAAATACTGCATAAGGATTGTAATTGCATAAAATATCAATTTTTAAGACCTATATTTATCAAACTTATGACTTTAAAAAAATGCCGAAACTCATAACTGGCTAATGAGCGATAAAATCAAGCCTTTTTGAACACCCTGTTAATTCGAAATTACTTGTTAATTTTAAAAAATAGGTTTGTTTTTTAATTTAAAAAAACCGTGTAAATATTTTTTTATATATTTGATGTTCAATTTTGACTCTATTTAAAATGATGATGAATACACCTTGTTAAAAATAATGAAAGAAATGTTTATCCGTTATATAAGAATTTCTGGGCCAGTCCATTCGGGTCTACAAATTGTTTAACTTTATTTATCACGAAAGGAATCGTTGCAAAAGTTATTTAAAAAAGGTCATTTTATAAAAATTAAAAATTATATTATAATAAGCTTTTCGTCAAAAAAGAATAAATACAACAAATTTATTCTAAAATGGGATGCTCACTACACTTGCTCACTTTCATGCATCCTACTTCAATTCCAACTCACTAGACCAGGTATCAGCCAACTCCGGCCCGCGGACTAAAAATTAAAATTAAATAAATTAAAAAAAAATAGAATCAATTTAGAAATTTTAAAATTCAAGTGCTAGTAAATTTTAAGATCAATTAGTTTCAAATTTTCAAAATTTTGAGCTGTTTTTGTCGCTATTTGAACATATAAATATCTTCGAGTTCGCTATCCGCCTGCTGAATCTCATTTTTTATCATCTGGCCCTTTCGAAAAAAAGTTTGCCAAACCCTGCACTAGACGTAACTGTTTGAATTTAGTAGAAAACTCCACATATGGAATTACAAAGCAATCTCGTAGTACAGCTTTTCATGAGACTCAATACAATACCGGTAATTTTAATATCATTAGACCAGCTTACAATTAATGAAATCCTCAAAACAAAAGGCACCACGTATTCAATGTACGATCAATTTCAAATTTCGGTTCCTTGTGAAAATTGAATAGACATTTTGAAAGAAGATTTTCACCATTCGTATAATAATATGTGATGAAAGCAAACATTTCATCATTACTGGGTATATAATTCGAGCAAAACACGTGTATTATATAGTACGTGTATTATTTAACTAATATTGTTTTATATTTATTAAAGTCCTTTTTGATCTTCAGTTATGTCGTATTTGTCGACTTCTCATCACATGTTTTGTGTTAAATTGATTACAGACATTCTCAAAAACGTATTTTATCGCATTAAAATTTTTTCAAGCTATTTTGCAAATAGAGACGTTTATTCCGAGCGAATAATTTATTCGCTTTTCTATGCTTTATCGAACCTTGAAGAAAAAGTGCAAGACCGATGATCATAGATGAAGACATTTTAAAAGCCGAAGTCGAAACAAATCCAAGTGCATCTATCAAAAAAAATGGTGACAACCTATGATACTGTAGCTCAAGAATGCACGAACACATGAAAAAATTTGCATGGTGTGAAAAGACGGAAAATGGACGCCGCATACATTAAGCGAAAACAATGTGGACGAACACGCTTTCACATATTTTAAAATTACGTGTCTGTTCACGAAGCATTGCTTCTTTTCTTTGGCTTGTAGAAATTTACAGTCTTTTGATATGTTTACAGGCTATGTATCTCAAAAAACAATTATTTGTTTTAAAATTGTCTCATGTTTTAATAACAACTAGTTTCCATATGTGTATTTGCTAAAAAAAATTTTTTTATATTTTTTTGAACTTAAATGAAATTTTCATAGTTTCAGTAACATTTTAGCACAAATTTCTTTATTTAAAATTAAGTTTGATTTACTACGACTTGATTTCAAGTTATTTTTGTTTAAAAAAATAATAAAAATTGTAAAAAGTATGAACTTTCAAAGTGTGTATACATTTTATTGGAATGATCTGTAATTTAATGAAAAAAAATGCTATCCACTTATGAATATACTGCTATTCAGATGATGATAGTAAAAAAATATTTGAATGTGAATCGAAAGCTTCATTTTATTCATTTGGATCATGAGTGCACTCCGCATGGCAAATAAAAAAAATCACCGCAAAACTAGCATCATACGCGAACGGCAATAAACGATGTTATCACGAATCCGTATATATATAGTGACAAACTTTAAGTAAAACACATCGGTATTATTATATTAAAAAAAATCAACTTAATTCTGACCATCACCGAATTAGACGTGTCACAAGTCTCCCCTATCACAATAACAAATCAAATTTAAACAATAAAAAACGAAACCTTTACACAATCCGCAACACAACTCCAAGAACCTCTCACCCCTTTAACACCTTCCGGAGCACACATCCCAAAATCAAACGGGATAATGTAAACTGCACTTCTAAAACCTAACACTACTAATTAATTTACTACTAAAAAATTAAATTTTTAATAAGAAGTGAGCTAATTATAAAAACTAAATATTAAACCCAGTGAACATTGCTATGTAATTTGAATGGTTTTTTGTGGGCTAATTTACGTATTAGAATAACATGGCCCACCATCTTATTCAGTTGGTAGCCTTGCTCCGATATCTTGTGTCGCGCTGACAGATGTAATTTGAGTTTAACCTCCAAAAAATCAATAATTATTGATACTTTTGGCTGATTTTGACCCCCCTCCCCCCGTTGAAACCAGGTAGCGCAAAAAGTGGTCGTGAAGAAGGGCGTCGAGAGTCTCAAAAAGACGTTTCTAGGATCTCGAATTCAAACCGACAACTGTCAAATTGACAGCTGTCCAACTGACCCACAGCGCGCCAACCATCAAGAGCACGAATTCATTTTAGAAGTGAATTTTAGGAATACGAAGTTTCTTAATTTGACGTTTCATGAGATTTTAGCCTGGCCGACAATCGGCACCCAAATCAAACCTAACAACAACCAGCACGAAGGCTTGCGAGGAGCACATCGGAAGCGTGCTCGCGTGGCGTGTGGGCGTCCCATTGAGGCGCGTGAGCGCAACGCGCATGCGCCACCCCAAGCCCATTCAACCCACGACCACCAAGCCGGAGAATGTTGACCCCGTCAATGGGGGCGCGTGTACTCCTCGGATGGGAGGACGTGTACACGCTCCGGGACGGAGGATGCTGAGGAACCGGGCGCGGCCGAAGGATCGCTGTGAGGGATGTCTTCGGCGGGCGGAGGCTCGGGTGTTGTCGGTGGACGGTTCTTGGGTTTTGGGGACGTTTCCGATTGTTGAATATTAGTTGACGGCGATGCGGTTGAGTAACGTGACCATTCGTACTGGTTTTTTGGGTGTTGTCTTGGTTAGTTGTAAAATATAATAAAACCAATACAGATTCACCTATGTGAATGTGGTGACGTAGCGAGAGTATATAGCGTCTAGAGTAAAACACAATTTTCGTGTCTACCCCCCCTCTCCCCCTCGAAACACTATCTCCTAAAACTCAATAATGAAGGTATTGCTAAAAAAGTGATTCAAGTGATTCAGGGAAATTCAATCTCTATCCCTCCCCCCTCCCCCCATGAATTTTTAAAAAATATGTATTGGTTTTTACTTTGTAAAAAATGGTCACCTTAGGTTAAGTCCGCAAAATAAATTGTACTGAAGTGCTTTGATCATGCTCTAGCTGTGCAGTTTCGCTCTTGAGTCCTATTGGAATTATTTAAGTACAGTAACACGTCGATCATTCGGACTGAGATGATCTTTTTTTGTTGAGGAGGGGAAATCTTGAAAAAGATAACTGCCAGCTTACGTGGCCAATGGTAGTGTGCGATTCTTACCCACTAAAAACCCCTCCTAAGCACGTATCTCAGCATATTGGAACAGACTTGCTAGTCGCTGAAGAAATACGAGATAAGTTATCAAAAAATTGTTAAAATGAAGAGAAAATAGAGGTTTTTGATATTTCTTCGTTAAATCTTGGCTAAAAATATTAATTGTGTTAATTGTCGAAGATGAACGATTTGTGTTACCGATATTAAACGAGCTAGTGGTTTGATACATATTTAGAAAAATTTTCTCAATCATAAAAGTATTATAGTTATTAATTGTGTTATGGGTTATTTTTTTTTTAAGGATGGCAATCGAGTGTCTATAATTAATTTTGAATATAGAAAAATTATTTGTCATTTTATAATATTAAATTCAAGTATTATATGAAATCATTTTACAAATTAAAAACGATGTCCATTAAAAAAAACAAAAAAAAAACATTTTCTCTCGTTTGTAGAACGGCGCAAAGTTGAAACATTAATTTTGTTAAGCTGACGAATTGAAAGATGGAAAGAAAAATATTAAGGCAAAACGAGCAGTATTTTCTAATAAATTGTTTCCGTGGTTATTTTAACATTTTGAATGCATATCAACTACATTTCTCATGAATGGACGTTGCATTACGTTTCATTGCTTAATTTCGTCTTAGTACGCTTTAATAGATTCCCCTTTATATTGGTTCCCTCGACTCTGTTTACCATCATTGTACGTTCATTGTACGTACTATATAATTTCACAAACAATTCATAAACAGGAATCATCAATAATCCATACAAATATTGAGAATCGGATTACACATTGCACAAATCGACCAAAGTTAACATTTCACGCTTCAATAAAGGTCAATCGGTCGAGAATTTTCCCGTTACACAATAACAGTCGTTGAATCCGTTTATGAAATGCAATGCAATTTTCATTGTAAACTCGGAACGTTTGCAAATCTTGTTAAAATTGTAAATGGAAGATGAATACTCGACGTTTCACCACTTAAGGTTTTATTGGTTGAGAGCTCTTCTATAACACAGAACAAATTGAAAGCTTCGTTGTCACGGGAAGTTATTGTTTTTCAATCAAGTACACATCCGTATGCTTTGTCTCATTCGATTTTTGCATTTTCTTTGTGGAATTATATACGATTTATACGTCCTTTCAGATTCAGATCAGATTCCAATAAATATCGGGGTAAAATAACAGAAATTTGCATTCAAAATGTTATAATTCTAAATAATTTTCATTGACTATTCATTGGTGTTTCAAACGTAAACTTCTCATCTCAAATTGCTATTTTTGTTTGTATAAAAATACAAATTTCCTTTTTGCAATAAATAATTCAATTTATATTATAAATACAATGTTTTTGAAGTATTTTTCAATTAATTAAAATTAATTAATTGAAAAATAATAATTTGATTTCAGCTATTTGTTTTATAGGTTCGATAACTCTCGAGTGTATTCATAATTTACATACTATTACAAATTTATTGCTTTCATTTATTATAGGAATAAGTATGAAAATTGTGCTTGAATTCCGAAATAATACTTTTCCTGTAACTATAATAGTTCAAATATCGTTTACTTATTATCGTCTTGAGTTAAACACATATAATACGATGCGTTTTATTAAAACGACGATAATATTTAGTTAAAATTCAGAGATTTCATTTCATAATTTTATTATGATGTGCATTAAAGAAATTATTTATTATAAATAATTCAAATCATCTTCAATCATTTTATTAATTTTATTTATTTTGATTAAGAATTTTCAAAATTCGCTATATAATTTCAATCCCTCTGTTATTGTTCCATAATAATACTTTCCTATACACTTTTCAATTTTTAAAATTATACCTGCGATGCCGTATACATACATTAAAACCTAGTCCACTCACAAAAAATATAAAAATACAAATATCAACTGTGAATAAATAAATTTATAACATATACTAATTTCCGTCACATCGATGAAAACAGACGAAAAAAAAAAACGGAAAACGCTCAACATTAAAAAAGCAATTTTTCAACACTGGCAACACACCCCCCGTCCTTCACCTTGGCGGTCAATTTTTGAATCATCCCGCATTTACATTGGGGAATCCCTCCGGTTTTTGGCGCAGAAGGGGGGGGGTAGGGGGTGCTCGAGGTGGGAGGGGAGGGTGCCCACCTCGCCCTCCGCCCTCCACCCAGCGATAAAAGCACATTAACGGTGTTTTATGGCTGGCGAATTTATTGTTTTGTGGCCGAGCGACGCGGCCCGTGCGCTCTCTTCGCCGATATTCGTATCGTCTCGCGATTTTTATTTTCGTTTTTCATTTTTTTTTTCGAATGTATTTATTCTGATATTGAGTCGTTTAAATAATGTCGGATGTGACGATTTTAAATGTATCTTTCGAATAGGGTGGGGATGGGTTTCTTGATTTAATTTTTAGTTATTCGTATGTTCACATCATAATCTTTTCTGTTTTCTATAAATAATTTACATATAAATAGATCGGTTTATTGATTAAAAAAATAAAAATTTGTAGTTTTGTGGATTATTTTGTTTATATTTGGAGGGTTGTTAATTATAACTTGTATAAATAAATAAAAATTTGGGAAGCACTGGTCTAAATTGTATCTAATGAAAAACTTATGAGTCGTAACTAATTAGAAATGTGTAATTTATATTTGATTGAGAATTTATTAGTTCACTTAGAACTGCAGTATAAAACGACATTAATTTATATACTATAATTTTTTAATTTGAATTAAATAAAATAATATTAAAATATTTTAATCGGTTTTCTGAATCGATACTATATAATTTCAATCAAACGAAACATTCAAATCGAACAATCAAATTTCGAAAACACAATTGAGGTTAAATAAACGTCATCGCAATAAATATGACACATACAACGTCACACCCCTTCGGGACTGAAATCACTATTTTAACAATGGTGTCATGTACCATAAAATTTCAGTAATTTCAGTACTTATCAATAACCACGAAACGTTGGAGATCGTAATTTCGACCGTTGCCGTTCGAACACACATACACATTCGCACGCCAAAAAAACACGCGGGTGGATAATGGCCATAACATAAACGGTACGAATTGTTTTGCGTACGCGCGGAATTGTAATTAAAGGCCTTTTTGTTATTGGGCGATTTGCGAACGAGTTTGATTTGTTCAATGTTCTCGATGTGTTTATCGTTTTATCGGGTTCCGTGTGCTGTTTATGAAATTTCGTAGTCGAAAATGAAATGAGAGGCTCGGCAGTAAATAATGGTAAGCGCCAAAATTATAAAATTTAGTTTCTTTTATTTATTACAAAAATTAATAAATGAGGGCTCGGCAGTAAATATTGCTAAGCAGTAATGTAGGGCAGTGCTTCGCAACCTTTTCTCACTCACGGCACACCAAATGTCTTCTTTGGATTCTGTGGCACACCAAGAGCTAAATTAAATAGATAGTAGCAAATTTTCGTGACACCCCCTCCCTCCCGATCGCAATCTCCAAAAACCTAATAATGTCTTTGGTGATGCGCAAAAATAGAATTGCCAACTTTTTTTAGCGAAATATGGTGTTTTTAAAATTAATCCATAAAACACATAAGACAAGATTTATGGGGGGGGGGGGGTAGGAATTAACTTTTCCCGCGTTACATTTTTTACCAATACGTTCATTATTAGATTTTTTTTAATATAGTACATATCAAACTAAACCATAAAAATACACAATATTTTAATATTATATTCGAAAGACAAATTCACGGGGGGGGGGGTAAACATTGAATTTTCCATTTTTTTTTTTTTCGACAATCTTGGGTTTTTGAAAATTATATGGCAAAGAAAAAAGGAAATTGATGCTAAACTTAGATATTATATGTTCGACCACTGTGATTGTCTTTTTTGGCAGAAAATTTATATAATAAAATGAAAATTGAAAAGTTATTTAATTACAATGATTATTCTATACTACATTTTAAAAAATAACCAATATTATGAAAAATTTGAAATAAATTGAATTCTGCCGCGGCACATCTGTATCCGGCTCACGGTACACTAGTGTGCCGCGGCACATCTGTATCCGGCTCACGGTACACTAGTGTGTCGCGGCACACCGGTTGCGGAGCACTGATGTAGAGCTAAAAAAAGTAGTGCCGGAACACTCAATTCTCCCCCTCCCTCCCAAATGATGACAGTACTATGTCGGGTTACTCCTAGTTATATTTGCATCTAAATGTATGTGAACTATTTTTCTTAATATCTCCAAAAGTGCCAAACTGCCGAGCCCCTCAAATATCAATATACGAAAGTTTTTAATTTTAATTTGTGATTTGCTTTTAATCCTTGTCGTTGCGAAGTCCGAAATTTCATTTTCGAAACGTGCGCCATCTTTGTGCGTATATCTTGAATAATTTGATGAATATGTTATAGGCAAATTATAACGGTAAGCATTTTCTAACGCCTATATCTGCCATATTGAGCTTTATGTACAACGAT
>JAOXNN020214953.1:0-16936 GCA_028571205.2 Hydropsyche betteni
AAACGCAGCACTGAGCCGTAGCAGGAGAGGTTTTATTTTGATTTGTAATATATTTACATTAGGTAAAGGCGCAAAACATTACCAAGAGCTGATAACCTACGCAGCCCAGAACAAATTGATAATGAGAGCATGAAATAGATTAAAATATAAGTATGTAGTGAGATATAGCAGTAGATTGTGCTAAGTTGGGATTAAATATTGAACGTGTGGGCAATAATTATAAGGATAATATATAGGAATTCTGATGAGCAAAAAGACTAAGTACATGGACTCCATAGGAAACGGATTGCTTAACAACGATAAAAAGTACATGGAAGGGACATCTGAGGCCATTGAGATGAAGGAAATTCACAGCAGTAGTCGATACAACTACGCTAATCTTGATTAGAACCGTAAACCTATGGCTTATGCAGCTGAACCACTCGCCACGATGAAGAAACAATCTGCCCCACAGCAGACAACGAAATACCCAACTTTTGATGAACCGGAAATGGTTAATTATCAAACACCCAAGTAACAACCTCCACCTCCTGCCTCAAAGCATAATCGAAGCTTCTAAGAATACCCCAGTTTTGAGTACCAACCGATTCCACCTCCCGTATTCCAGTCTAAGCTTCCTCCCTACAAAAGCGGTGTTCAGAACAATACCAGCAACCAACCTCCTGTTAACTATTCATCGAGTATGCAATATCCCCATCCTTCGTACTCTCAATATAACTACCCTGCTCCATACAGGTTTGAGGGACACTATCCTCCCCCTTCAGCTCCGCCCTATTATTATCAAGGAAACCAAGGGCCTTAATTAAAAGTTCCAGGGTTCATCCACGGAAGTTTACGTCCAGCTAGTAACCAGCCAATTAGCAACCAGCCTCCCCTCCATCCATCGACTATTAACTTGAATGGAAGATCCTTCAATAATACTTCAGCACCTACTAGAGACATAAATAAGTCTCAGGTGAATAATCCCAACTATCGACAGGTAAATCCTGTAGCTGCAAAGAAATCTGCTATTCCAGATATGTAAGTAATAATTAAAGTAGGTTGGTGTGTTGTGATTACTGTGCTACAGACCAAAACATCCCAGCTGTCAGCACGATTTACATTTGCTACAACTGTCACAACAAGGTAAAGTGTTTTCCAACTCACCACGTATTTAAATGCGAAGGATGCAAGTCCAAAGTCAGTTACCAGTTAGGTACCAGCAGGCATATAAGGTGTTCAAGATGCAAAACACTGAACGAGGTGCCTGTGTCGCACGAGTAAGTCTTAAAACAGAAGTAATCATTGACGAAGAGTAAGTTTGTGTCGAATGTTAACCAAAGTGTGATTGAAGGAGAGGTTGAGGCTCCCAGCAAGAAGGATAAGATGGTGAGATAAGCTTAGCCACTTCTGAGAAACGAAGCAGAGGACTTCAGCATCAACAGAGAGGAGGAGTTTTCGGAGATATCAGCGATAGAAGAGAAAAAAAGCTAGAAGCCAGCTAACTTTAAGAAGAAAAAGGCACTCAGCAGTGATGATGAACAGTGATAAGTAAAATAAAGAATCAATAATTGCCTTTCCACTTTTTAATCCTTAGCTCATTGACCTGAATCTGATCACTAACTCTATCCATGATCTAGTCTAACTTTCGGTCTTCACAACGAGGCATAATAGCCAGTAAGTTGCTACTTTCTCTCGAACTGCTGCGGGTTTGGCTTCGGGATTGAGTTGAAAAATGGTCTCTGGAGTTTTTGACTACGCCCTTACTCTTCAAATACTATCGTAACTTTAGATAATTTAAGTACATTTTGTCCCTATCGTTCTCAGATATCTATTTGGGAGTATCTTCAGATGTGGCATATCTAGCATACAACTTCCTTTAAAGTCCGAGAACAGCGTAGGGAGCCATCTCATACCAGGTTGTTTATGTAAGAGGAGTCTGGGGAGTGAACGGATCGAAATCCTATATTTTCTCTTACTTCTTCGGTGGTCCTGGGTATCTAATATTTGCATAGAAGGCTCTTGCAGCAGTTTTTGTACAGTCAAACTCGATGTTTGCTGAAGAAACATCAACAAATTACACTCCAATTGGCTTAAAGTGGCAGAAATACTTCACAATAGATCGAGACTCCATCATATCTACTCCGTAGAGATGTATCTAAATGAGATCTTTATTACCACATTGGGAGATATGTGAACATTTTTCCTAAAGTAGTCGATATCATGCCGAGGAGCGAAGCTTGCAGTGAATGGCATGTCAAGCACTTGCTCGAAGAATTTTTGAATAGTCATTTATTTTTAGGCTCCCAGTATCATATCTGATTTTGAGTCTAAAAATTGATCTTTCCTGCCTACTCTATCAAATCCCCCGAACATTTGGCCTCGAAACATAGGCTGTTTATCTTCCTTTAGCTTCTTCCTAGGATGGTCGAAAAAAGCACGATCTTGATGCTTGTACAAAGGCTCAGAGAAAATAAGGGGCTTGTCCTGAACTTTTTCGCAGGTAGTTGCAACTTCCACTGAGTTTTTCTCCTCGCGTTTGAGTCTGGGTCTGATTTCAGGGCAAGCTGGGCTAATGCTTGACTATTTGTTGGGCCTTGTAAAAAACATGTGGGAAAACAGCCCGCTACTTATGTTTCCGTGGTAGTTCTTGCCGTCTGCCTTTTGGAGAGACATTAGGTCTTTAGGAATTAATAACAAACACAAAGGAACGAGGCTTATGATAGGGTGAGTTAATAATTGGGAGGTATTCTAAACAGATAAGATTCACATCAACCAGCCGAACCTTCTTTTGCGAGACTCTGCTGTAAAGGTCTTATTTAGCTTCTCCATCTTGCTAGCGTACTGGCTTTAATAGCGATTTTCAATATCTGTGACGACATTCCAAATACTTTTCATGTTAGCTGCATTATAAATGGCATACTTTAGTACTTCTAGTGCATACGGGCTTCTAACTAGGATATGCTTTTTTCGAACTCCTTTATCCCCTTTTAACAATTGACGATTCTACTTTGGGAGTCCTCAAGACTGAGTTCTGGGATGTCTATGCAACTAGTAGAGAAGGCTTTGACTTGGTCGAAGTTTATTTGCGAGCTTCCTTCCTCTAGACTCTTGATCTTTCCGATGATGCTTTCGAAACTGAATGCTAAAGAAGATAGTTTTTTCTCTTGAAGTCTCCGTTAATCAATATTCTCCTTGCTATTTTGCTACAATACCCTCCTAATGTCTTACACTTCCTTCCTCACTTATATTTTGACTGCAGAGAGTTCAGCTGATATTTTATCATTAACCTATTTCTTGAGCTCCTAAATCGTAGTGGTTAGGCGAATAGCAATCGATTCTGATTAGTCTTTGATATGGATCCTCATGAGGCTGCTGACCATTTAGTTTATCTCGTCAATAAGATCATCCATTGTGGATAACTCAATACTGGATCGGCGTCTTGAGGTGGAGGAAAAGGTGGAGGGAAGCTACTTGAAGCTGGAGCATTTGAGTTTGTCTGAAAGGTATCGGTCAAATTCAGGATGAACGATTAACTGGTCGACTATTTCGTTGATGTTCATGGAAGATTATTATTATATTTCCCTATTACTTAGATTAGCTGTTACCGCCAAACAATATTAATGAATGAATATGTATTCTGCTTTGGTTTTAGTAAGTCAAACTGAAATATTGTGGATGAGTAAATGGAATGAATAGCAGTAATAGATTATCATAAGATCAGCTAGAAAGCAGTTGCAGTGCTTCATCTAGCTGAGGAGTTGGAGTATTTGAGACTCTTCCTATTATGGTTTTCATTGTTCTTAGCTTCTACTTTACGACATTAATCTAGGCTTCAGTGTGAAAGTGGTTGTTCAGATACATTCCCAAGTAGAACTCGTCGAAAAGCAATACTAATTCCTCTATTTAGTGTTGATACTCTTGAGGAATAATTTGCTAGCTCAACTACATCCATAGTTCTTCAGAGTAGCAGAGCTGGAGTTTTCTCAGAATGATTTAAATGTACATAGGTGAACCTTTAATAGGGTAGTAAGGTGCAATTTGCTGAGAATAAGGGTTAGGGTCCAGATTATTCAAATCCACATCGACTTGAGGAGGCAAAGGAGATAACCTTTAATTGCTCGGTAGTTCATCAAGTTGAACGCCTTCAACTAGCTCAACAATCAGTGTTCTATGGGCCTCAATCTACTGAGCTTTCCACTGTTAAGTAATTAGAGAGTAAGGCGATCCTATTTTTAAAAGCCCCTTCTCTGAAAAGTGCACAAATAGAGAGCCTGACAACTAGTCAACACTTCTTGTGAATTAACGATTGAGGAGGAAACTCTCTAGTAAAGATCTGGCTCTGCCTGAAAGTTAGAAGTTGTTGAACATCTGTTTGAACCATTAGGAAGGACAACGACTTCCCATCAGTAACACCGCATACTACTTCAAGTCTGGTGTCAGCACCTTTTGGATGATGGTCATATAGATAGCTCGAATGCGCATCCATCCAGACTGGGTCTCACACTGGTGAATAACAGTTTCCATGAGCTAGAGTAAGTCTATGAAAGTGTCTGAGGTGGTGAGGGTGCAGGATTTGAAGAAGAAGTCAATCAACAACCAACAATATCGAATAATGTTTTAATCACCGCTAGGCGATAGTAATACGAGTTCACGAAGAGTTCGGGCTAGGTTGGTGGATAGGATGCTGTGGAAGGCAGTCTTGGATTGAAGTTTGGTGAATCTGAAGGGATTGTCGCGGGATTGTTGTTTTTATATTTTAGTAATAGCTGGGCGGTATTTCAAACTCATATTTTTATTATTACTATAAGTCTCCTATCCTCTCAGCAGTTTATTAATCTGGAGTTTCACACTTTTTAAATGTCCAACCAAAAAGAAATAGATGATCTCTTAAAATCATCGTCGGAAGAAGCTGCTGAGGAATACTCAGATAACTTTGAACCATAAGAGGCACATAGTAGTTCCAGAACTAAACCCAAACAGCAACCTTCAAAGATGTAGCAGTCTCTTGACGATTTCGAAATATTGGATGAAGATGCGCCTCCCAAGTAGAAGGCACGACCAACCACTACTTAAAATCAAAGATTAAATAGTAAACCTTCTAATAAGACGAAGCCAGTGAGCATCAAAGCTCAGCAGATAGTGAGTGAAGCAAAGGGGAACTTTTCTAAGTATAAAAAAGCATAGGCTTAGGAATAGATGTATGGTTTGTCTGACTTCGAGTAGTCCTAGACACCTAAAATTGAAGTAAAGCCAGTATCGAAGGTCTAGGTGAGGAATGAGTCTGTTAGTGAGGTAAATAGTTAGGCAGTAGATGAACCAAAGATTATTGTTAGTGCACCAAAGGTTGAAGATAATGGTTAAGTAGAGGATAACATAGAGTAGTAATAAATATTAAATGAATAGCTTCCTGATGAGGTATCTGAAATGGTTTAGTCAATTCAATAGTAGAGTCGACAGCGTTTAGAAAGCAGTGAGGAGGTGTTTTCTGAGATGGTTGACTCGAGGGACATATCGATGTCAAAAAACTAGCATAGCCCTTTTAAGAAGATGATGACTAAGAATAGATCTGCGGTTCCGTAGGAAATGGGGGAAGACTCCAATAAGAAGTAAAGCTAAAGAAGCCTATTAGTCGGGAACCCTACAACTGGTAAACTTCCTAAGGTCATTTCTCTGGATTAAATCCAAGGAGCTAAGATAACCCACCCAGCTGTCAAACCTCTTCCCAAAGTCAATAAAAAAGTAATGCCTAATAAAAATCCAACGACACAGACTATGGTAACTCAACAATAGAAACCTCCAAAGATAAATACGAGAGTGCCGAGTGCCAATAAAGTGGCGAAGCCTGCCAAGCAGACTGAGTAGAAACTAGTTTAGAAGGATAAACCAGTGGTAGTGAGAGTGGCCTAAAGTGAGGCAGTTTTGAGTATGACTGGTCTACCCAAGTAGCAGTTGGACGAGGTGAAATAGAAGGTTAAAAAGGCAAAAGAAATAGAGCAGGCTAAGAAGGAGGAACAACTACAGAAGGAGAAGTATGAGAAGTAAAAGCATAGATGCTAGGTGAAATAATAGGTGGAGAGGTTCAACAAATAGAAATAGCAGAAAAGGAAAGAGAGGATATAGCGGATGGCGAAAGAAGGAATCCCAGACCCAGATAATAAAGCGAAAGCCATTAAAAGCAGGTAGAAGCTAGTGGCTAAGAATTAGAATACCAAGATATCCATAGATTTCTAGGTTGCTGAAGAAGCCGCAGAAAACGCAGCTCCTGAAGCAGCTTCGAAGAGTATACTGCCCTCTTAGATCGAAAAAGCTAAGTAACCCTCAATAAATTTATAGTCAGGCAGGTCTAAGATCTCAAGCTCAAAGGCCAAATAATAGGCAGTCAAAGCCTTTAACCGATTAAAGTAGGAAAAAGATAAGAAAAAGCAGTTTGATGCAAGCATGGAGAATGATTTGGCAAAGAAGTTAGCTGTTTTGAATAAGCAACCTACCAAACCGATGCCAGAGGAGATAAAGAAACTGAGACAGCTGATGAGAGAAGATGAAATGCAGCACATTCGTAAAGATGGAATTATTGAAAAGAAGGAGGCCAACCTGACGAATATTATGCATATTAAGAACTCCATTAGGGATGCAAAGGTGGAAAGAAAGAGATTGAAGGAGAGGATAGTAGAGCAGCAGGAAATCCTTAACAAACTCAACAATAAGCTAAGATTGTAGGAGAAGTAAGAGAACGTACTGATTTTGGACAAAAATAAGAAGGATTATACTTCGTTTGGTCTGATAAAAGATCTCAAACAGGTGTAGAAGACCCTTAGAGCCGAGCTGAACATAACAGAAAATAGAATATCGTAGGCGACTGTAGTATAGAAGTTTGTGAATTACTTTCAGTTGCAGGGCTATGAGCTTACTGATATATTCAACTGCTTAGACATAAATAGTGATGGGAGTTTAACGATGAAGGAGATTAAATAAATAGGTATCCGCCTAAACATTTAGGGCGTAGGAGCCAAGTAGATGGATGAAATAATTGAGGTGTTGGATTACGATGGGGATGGGAATGTTTCTAAGGAGGAGTTTGAATTTATTATAGGGGGAGAGTTAGAGAAGAGGTCAGCATTGAATAAAATTTTAGGAGATATAAAGGTAAGTAACCCTATCGAACTGTAGTAGAGGATTTTAGATATGAAGGCGAGAATAAAATACATGTAGGGTTAGATAGAAAAAGAGCAGTCACATTCGAACACCTAAGATGGCGACAGTAAGTATCGTTCTTTAGTGACAAAATTAGAGAAGTTAGAGGATAAGATGGAGAGACGGAAGCGATAGTTGAGCAAAAAGTCAGCACCGCAGATAGAAGGCGATTATAATAGACTATACGATGAGATGAAATTAGTTGAGGTGTAGAAGGGAAGTTAGGAGAGATTATGGCAGCTTATTCAGAAGCAGGTTTAGGGGAATATAGAGTAGAAGACCCAACTTCTTAAATAGCGAACGGAAGAGTCTTTGAGATGTCGCTAGGAACTATACAAGTTATAGAACCAACTTCAGTAGAAAACTTTGAGACTGATAACCTACGATAAAATAAGAGCCAACAGGAAGAGGCATTATGAGTAGGGTAAACAGGAGGAGAAAGACAGACAGCAACGATTAAGGGACACTGCAGAGTACAAGGCTACAATACTGGGGCAGAGTAAAAAGTATTTAATGTAGAGAACCAGATTGAGGCAAATACTAAGTTACAGTAGATGAACTTATTGGCTGCAGTGCTGATGATACAGAGGAACTTCAGAAGGCGAAAGGCTGAAAAATAGTTCAAGATAAGGAAGGAGAAGAAGCAGTAAAATTGAGGTGTATGACTATTACTAGAAATGAGATAATTGTATTTAGGTTGATGCTGATCATTACAGGTAGACTAAGGTGTTAGGATCTGTTTAGTCGAGTCTGAGGTAGCTTTTTTCTATCAGTTTATTTATGGAATCTTGTACCAATCCCATAGTAGGTTTGAACTGCTTAATGTTGCTCTCCAGCCTTTAGAACATTATATATTTGTCTATTTTCTTCTACAGCTTTGCTATCTTCACTATGCCGGCTTGTATAGCGATATCTCTCTCCAAACTTATCGACTCTTTACGCTTCGGCTTCTCTAAAATTCCTCCTTTCAAATTTAATTGTGGCTCTTCAGCTATATAATTTTTATTTATTGAAAATAGCCCTTTGCTATCCAATGCCACTAGTCTACCAGTTAAGGGTTCCAGCTCCTTATGTATTACTTATTCTTCCGTTTTAAATACTCCTAGGAAATCCACCATATTCAAAGACCCTCCCACTCTATCCAAGAATATTACAATTGAAGCTTGTAGAATGTTGAGTAGCACTTCGCATGATGGTATTTTGTTAATTTCAGGGTTCAAGGGAAAGATGATGACTGCTGAACTCAGGAGAGGTAAGAATTCCAAATGTTTAGTTGTAAAGGTTTGGGTGTAGTATTTGCAGTAGGCCAGTTTTAGCCCTTATACTTAAGGTGGCCACTCGAAATCGAATGCCTTGTGTTGAATTTAATTGCTAAGTTAGTTCAACCATAATTATTTACTGAGGACCTTGAAACTGTAGTTGAAATGAGTAGGCAGTCGAGTTCTTTTGAAGGCTTTCTCTAATTCCAGAGACTTGACATAGTTAGAAATTCTGTCCTTAGCCCTTTAGGTGAACATAGCCCCACACTACTCTCTGATTGCCTACAGAAATGCTTTTTACTGCTAAATATCTCGATACCTGTTCGTAAGCAGCCTATTCATAAGATCTCGATCATAGTTCGTCATAAATATGTCTTTATTTCCTAAACATTTAAACATATGGAGAACTTCCTTCTATTTTGAAACATCCAAGTAGGGTTGTCTGAACAGTTTGTCAGTGTGGGCAGCTAAGCTCTAAACGATTCCAAACTCTTCATCGTTGACATGTGCGACGGTCTACATAGCATTCCGAAACTGCACCAGGAACTATTGAGAGTTATCGAAGGCGGAGTTGATAAATTTCAAGGAATCTTCGTAAAATTGTGAGAATCTTTGGATGTACACTTTTGGTTCAATATTTTTAGGCATTGAATTGAAGAGTTAGAACCCTAATGTCCTCAAGTTCTTGTAAACTACCTTTTTTATCGCCTCAGTGTTGTGATAAGTTTTGAGGAGGCGAGCAGCCGTTTTTAAAGACTCGATATCCTTGATTTTGAGAAGAGTGTTCACATTTGCCATCAGTATTTACTCATAGCTCTTTATAAATATGCTTCCAAAGATGTTGTAAACTCGAAGGGTTCGCTCTTAATCTAATTCTAGATGACCAGTCAACCGACTCTTCTACTCGGTTTATAGATAAGCCAAATTTCTCAAGTACAATGAACAAGTGAGGTTGACTATGTTTTTTTTCTTCTATTCGTAGAAGGCTGTGGTTTATTTGAGGTAGATATCCTGCATTAGAGGCGAATTACGTAGAGTTAATTGAATAGCTGGCTTGCAGTTTATTTGCAGATAGTCTGCATTGATTTAGAAATGCTGAGGAGTCGATAATCAGGGTCTCCAACCACCAAGCCATTAACTCGAATATTGTAGAGTTAGACAAAGTATTAACGAAAGAGCTTAGGCTTTTATTCGCTGCTGAACATAACTTCTTAGAATATTCGGAGGCTGCAGGAGTAAAGAGAAGGTAGATTACCGTCAAGCAAATAGTAACGATCCTGAATTAAATTTGGTGTACCAGATAGGCAAACATGATCCTTAGAATCTACACCAATCGGCAGTATCCAGTCCATACTCTGAGGTAGAACTCGGAGTAAGGAATCTAGTTTGTGTAGGTTCTTAACCTTCCAGCAAGAAAATCCTTAAGGATATCCTGATAGCTGCTAAACACTTTTTCGGTTCTGGCCATCTTCTGGGTACACAGATTAAACACAATACTACATTACTAATACTCTACGTATATATTTGTTGTTAGTTGTTGCCCCTCAGACGAAAGGTATTGGCTGGCGGCCACTTTTGTTCGTAGTAGAAGGTGCTCACTCTATTGGAAAGTTAGACAAGTTGTTAGGCTGTATGGCTCCACTCGTTTTTGAAGGAAGAGAGCCTTTCTGAGAGGGCAGCTCTTAGAAGAGAGTTTTGAATTGCTAGTTCCATCACGAATTAACAATTATAAATATCATGAAGAAAATCATTGCATTTATTGTGGTCATAGTAGCTACTTCCTGTAACAGCTACTCATTCGTCGCTGAGTGCGTGGGGCATTGTGCAGACTATGCCAATCTAAAGGACTGTGTATTCGCTCCGGAGATTACGAACTACGTACCCGAGAACATTCAATGCGCTCAGGAGTACTATCAAATGAATGTGTGCACGGGATATTATGGATGTCTGGCCACTCCATAAAATATGGACACTACGGTACCTATTGCAGTTATGGTAGGAATTCCCATTGGCCTGCTTCAAATGTTTGACGGATGCTCCAGCGAAAAGTGAACAGATGAAAAACTTCACAGACTGTATGACTAACAATTGCAAGTGGGGAGCCACTCTCCTGCTTTCTATTGTATGTGCAATGATGTTCTTCCTGTGTTGATACGGAGAGCCCAGTATTTATAAACACATACTCCATTATTATTAGCCATTTCCTCTGCTACTGCATTAATTTCGAGTGAGAGAATATAAGACTTGTAAATCACCAGAATATGGGGATATTGAAATGCGAATAATTGATGATGAGAATATTACAATTTAAAAGAATGTATAATAGACCATACCAAGGACCTGGAGGACAGTGGAGTGGACAACAGCCGCCACAAAACTTCCACAACCCAAGCAACTGGAACGGATACTAGCAACCAACACCATACAACAATTTAACTCAACCTGCCAACCAATCGGCCAACCAAACACCAAATAATTCGATGGGCCAGTATAACTCTCCTCAGAATAGCTACCCTCTCTTAAATCAACCTTACCCTCAGCAGAATAGTATGGGCCAGTCATACAATATTCCGTTTAGTGGGCAGCCGAACAGCCCTTACAGAGGAGGTAACATGAGCAACTCAATGGGAAGCCCTTATGGAGGTTACAACTATAATAAGACTCCTAATTGGGGCCAACAGCAACTCAACCAATATGGTCGACAATAGTCAATGACTCAAAGCAAAAAGAATCAAGGGGCTATGCAATCACAGCAGTAACTGCAGCTACGAAGTTTAATAGATGAGCTATTTGTGAAGTATGATTCAGACAGATCAGGCACTTTGGACATCAGATAAATTACTCCAGTATTTAACTAAATATTGAGGAGGTTCAACATACCCATCGTTTTATCTCAGGAGTAGTCACAGGCTCTTCTCTATCAGATAGACATTAATACTGACGGCTCTTTAAACAAGATGGAGCTATTTCTATGCATTAAGAATCTAGTCATCAACTAAACTTCCGCCCCTCAACGTAGCTATTGATTCTACACTTTGTATTTCCATATTTTTTAAATCTAAATCTGAAATGGTATCGAGAGCCAAGTATTTGCTTACCCATTCAGAGAAGCAGAGTACAAATCGAATCTAATCGGAATGTAGTTCGTCGGATGTCTTCCAGAGGACCGTAACTTCAATGTGATTGTAGAAATCAGAGTGTACATCGCAGGAGAGATAGTTGAGGCTGTAGATTTTCCTGCAGAATAGATGTATCGGTATAGACACACAGATTCATAAACTATAAAGTGAAGTTGCCAGCAGGATGGAAGGCATAGTATTCGGAAGAGTTCCGATAAATGAACCCTACTGAGGAAGAGTGGAAATAGTTGAACTGCTTGTAAACAAACAATTTAATCCAGAGAGTCAGTCACCCACTCAGTGTTGCCTTCAACCATACCGAACAGCTAAGGCAAACTTGTGAACCATTTTCATTTCTGCTTCCCCATCGATTTATAACTCAAAGTGCCTGCGCATTTAGTAAAACTAAAATGGCCTGTAATTCATTTTGAGTTGGTCTCACTGGATTCTTGGGATCGAAATGTCCTACAGGGATGTGGTTTCATGTAAGTCCCTAGGCATCCTGGAACACACTAGGTCGTTAGCTAAACTTGGAAGCCAGTGGGAGGACAACAGTCGAGGGTGTCATAGTATTTTATAGGCGGTTCATCTAAGGTAAAGAATTTGTTTAGCATGTCGTAAACACAGACAATTACAGATTTAGGAAACCCAGGACCTGTAAATCGATCACTTTATCACACATAATCTACAGGCTCAGTCAAGTTTAGATTGAATGTAGCTTGGCAATCAAAGTAATTGTGAGAGGGATCGTAGGAAGTCAAGAACTGATGAGAGAAGATAGCTGAGAGATCGTAGAGTAGCCGATAACAGTGAATCAATAAAATAGAAGATTCCTAGAGCCAACAACCCATTAATAAAGTACAACTATTCATATTTAGCACTGGGGTTGGCTTCAGCACTCGATTCGCTAATTCAGATCTAAACTGATGTTTACACTTTGGCTGCATTAATTTATAAGTTCTTGATGAAGACAAAGACATTTGAGTAGTTAGTTAGATAAGCAGTGTTAGTAACAATACAAATTTAATTTTAAATGGCGGAAGAGCTTGAGCTTTACAATACTTTGACAGGATGTCTGAACCCCCAGCACATTCGCTAATCCTAACAACACTTAAACTCCATGAAAAAATCACCAACCTTCGCACAGTCCCTGCTCACCATCCTTTCAAAAGGTATTACTGACCAGAAGTTGTTGGCGATGGCAATGTCAGCTTACAGCAATTATCTAAAGTAACGTATCACCAACCCTCACGACCCTCTGCCTTTGCAAACTGTCAATCTCATCCGAAGCAACCTGATCGACATGTACTTTAGCATAAATAAATCTGAAATAGCGATCAACCTCTACCGAGATGTAGTGAGATCTGTCATAGCAGCAGGTTATCCTTGGTAAGGGCTTGACGTAAAGGACTCTGCCAAAATTCAAGCCAATGTAATATTTTATAGGCAGTTAGCCAAACAATATCAGCATCTGTTAGACGAGAGGAATGTTTTGGACGGTTTCTGCTAATCCTATTTCCCCTTGCTGGAGGGACTTATCGAGAAGATCCTGCAGAATTATAGCGACTAAACAGCCAAGCTTTTGGTGGATTTGCTAAAAACTTTCCAGTCTGCTATACATCTTGATATGCCACCCTATTTGAGAGACTTTAAGAATCTTTCGAAGTGGATGCTTTACATAAATATGCTTTTAGAAGCACCCGTATAGGCATCATAGCTGGTTAACTGCTGGAAATGCAGAGCGATCTGCTGTCGAATTGTAATGCACTTTTTCCAGAAGTACTGCGACGATACATCTGATGGTAAGCAATTTAAGGGATGGTCTAAGATGTTTACAAGTGCATATGCGATGTCGATGCTAACAAGCTGTCGCAAAGTGTTTTAATTTGCTAAAAGTACTTATGTTAGCTAGGATGTGATAGCGAATATCCTGAAGGTGTTTTACTTCACTCTCAAACTGAAAGCTACTCGGCCTCTCATCATCGAAGGATACCAATCTTTACTTTTTGACTATCTTTTACCTGCAATCGATGTCAAGTAAAGTGATATGAAGCTTTTGGAGAGAGACCCTCTTTAATTTATTCGCCGATAATAGGACCTCACTTCTTACGTGGTTAAGAGATCGGCAATCGACGTTATAGAAATGTTAGCGACGTTAAATATTGGGCAGAAAAGCTTTCTCATAACATTTGTAGAGTACGCAGCAGTGGCTTTAGTGGACCCAAGCATCCCCTTTCAGAGGAAGAATACAATCATCTACGTTCTAGGCAGATTGAATTCAGATGTGCTTAGGAATGGGTTTTTGTACGAAGGATTCAGCAAGTTCATCATGCAATACTTTGTGCCTTTTTTGAAACACGAGTCTCCTATTATACTATCGACAACCTGTTAAGTACTGTCACAGTACCTGTAAAAAATATAACCTGATGCTGACGCGATCAGTCAACTGGCGGAGTCTATCTATCAATGCCTACTAATGCCCTCCATAGTGATTAAGTTCAAAGCTATCCTTGCGTTCACATCTCTGCTTGCCCACGATTCTGCAGTTAGCATAACCAAACCGCACTTCAATGATGTCCTCAATATTTACATCAACATCTTGGACCATCTGGACCACTAGAAATTACTTAGTAGTCTTTAGAGAATGGTGGGGAGGTTCGGTGACTAAATGACTTTGGTCGGTGGGAAGCTAATAACCCATCTGGTCTCTATGTTTCATCGCTATTGTGTAAAAAGATAGGAGCAGAATCTAAACTCTGATGATGTTTCTGTCGACGACTCTGATCGTGCGGCAACTGCTGCTTTAAATGCCATCAAGGAGATTCTAGCGACAGGTTTACCTCAGCAAGTTTATTATTAAATAAG
The DNA here is from genome assembly GCA_028571205.2 of Hydropsyche betteni. Classification (NCBI taxonomy): domain Eukaryota; kingdom Metazoa; phylum Arthropoda; class Insecta; order Trichoptera; family Hydropsychidae; genus Hydropsyche; species Hydropsyche betteni. Next base: position 14,417 of record JAOXNN020214953.1, read on the forward strand.
CTCACAAATTCTGGAGCTTCTGGTTTACGTAATACAGAACTCTCTCGGTTATATGGATGTGATGTTGTAGGTGTTCAGCATGCTGGTCTACAAGGCTGAGAAGATCACAGACTATATTTTTCCTTACCTTCTTTACAGAAAACTACTCGAAGGGACGACTTACCCGACCACTCTACCCTGCGCTTATATGTAAATGATAGCTTTCATTGTTCAGGCAGATGAATAGCAGCACGAGTAAATTCTCTGCGGTTTAAAAAATATGATAAAGAAGATGGGCGGGTAAATTCTAAATTCGTATCCGTTGCCCACGCATCCTGCTTTGATCTTATGCATAGTTGAGAATAAACTACTGAGGCCTGAGCAACTTGGGCAACTCAATACTTCACAAGTAGACAAATGCTGGTAGGCTACGCTTCGAGCGTATATTTATGTCGCATATAAGCAGATAGAAGTACCTCAGATCAAATAAGCCATCGAAGGTGTGCCAAAGGGAGTGTCACTGTATCCTTGGATAGTGGAAGTAAACGATCCTCTTTTGTTTGCAGCAATAATTAGAAAGGTAGTGGGGAGAATCGACGAGGAATAAGAGTAGGAGGAGTAGGATACAAATACGATGAGCCAACTTTCTAAATACGCGGCTGAAGAATAAGACAGTCTTGATGGAGACTTTCTGTAGTCCCAACAACTTTACAGTTACAACTACAAAAGTCTTTTCGACCCTGACAGAGATCCATATCTGATTGCTTAGAAGCTGGTAATGAGTGTAATAATTAAGCGCAGCGTTGTAGACTAAAGTAGCTATGGAGTAATCACACAAAAACTAACTCACAACTAAATGGCGAAACTTCAGAAATTGGTATCGAGTTGATTGCGTTTTTGCAATAAGATGATCTGACTTACAAGTATACATACATAAAGTTTATACAACATCACCAGCCATGATTCCACATATGTTTCATGCGCTTTTTCTCATCACTCCAACTTCTGCTGCGTCCACGGTAGCCCCAAGGCTCGTTAAACCATCTGTTTTGGTGGTACATGTTGCCGCCCATGTAGTCACCTGGATAGCCTGGGCCGTACATACCTGGCATCATACCAGGGCCCATGTTATTAGCAGGTCCCCAAGGTCCGTAAGCTCCTGGTACAAACCCGTTAGATGGCATGAATCCAGGCCCATAGCCTCCTCCGTAAGGTCCCATTGGTGTCCAACTCATTTTGTTTTAACTTTCTATTATAAATGCAATTTAAAAGTTCTGAATTTATAGGTTACAAATACCGGTAAGCAGTTTAAAGAGCCGTTTTCAATATTCCACTGCTATTGAATGTTATATTAAAGGTAGTTGGATACATGGGATTGTCAAAATGGCTCCGTACAATAGATGAAGAATAAAAATCGTTATGTGACTCAAACTTTAAACAAACAGATGTTTAATAATCGATAATCTACTGAGAATCACCAATGACGCTTCTTGCCGTGGCTGCCGCTTCTGCTGCGGCTTCGACTTTTACTTCTACTGCCATGTTTTCCTCCGAACCATCTGCCACCACCATGACCTCCATACCCTCCATACCCTCCTGGCCCTCCTGGTGGGTAGCCTCCATAACCTCCAGGGGGAAATCCGCCAGGAGGAATTGATCCTGGAGGAATCGATCCCGGGGGATAGAAGTTACCTGGGTTATTTGGGTTGTAAAATCCAGGTCCGGTGGGAGGCATACCTCCGGGTCCGTATCCTGGATTGATATTTCCTCCATAGCCAGGCCCATAGTTAAAACCTGGGGGTCCCATATTATTCCAGCTCATTTGATAGATATGTTATTGAAAACAATATACACAGTTTCTCAGAGTATTTATAGGCGGTCTATGCTCTTTTCGAAATTTAAGTAGTTAATGTATGCCAAGTGAGAAACCCTCAGATTTGATAGCCAGAACACGGCAAGTAATTGTGTTCAGGCCAAAATATTAAGCAATCGTAAGGAATAGCTGGATGAGAAACATGAAATTTCCTTATAAGATCATTCATTTAATATTATGAGGTTGATTGGTTTTGCCTCCCCATTGGCGATTGTAGTAATCTCCAGAGAATGCTTGCTATATGAGGGATGGTCTGATGGATGCAGTTGAAAATGAGGTGGAGGTAGTCTGAGGTTGAGTGGGATAGTGAGAGGTTTAAACATAAGTTGGGTGAGCTGTTTGCCAGCCGCCAACAACGATTTGCCCCTGGGTGAAGTTCATATTTAAAAAATAAGCACTGATAATCTATGAAGTACCCATAAATATATATATATATGGATCATAGGCTGGTTAGAGCCGGATATTTAACTCATAGTGCCCATAAATAAAGTCAACAAGTGATATTGACATGATTATAATGTTTAGGAAACTTTGATAATTTTTGATCGATATTAGGATTGAATTGCATTTTTAACTAAACATAACTACCATAATATTTAAAAATAATCATACACATCTAATAGCCATTTATTTCAAGTCAGTTCGCCTCTTCAAATGATTATTCCTAC
>JAOXNN020214979.1:0-16932 GCA_028571205.2 Hydropsyche betteni
ATTTTTTGGCGATAATGCACAATATATACTATATTATTGTAATTTTTGAAAAATAAAAATTTTAAATACCAATTATTGGTGTTTTTTTTTACATCCCTCTACTTTCGAACATTTAACTTTCGCACATGTTTTCAGGAATCAATCATGTGCGAAAGTCGAGATCCACCTGTATGGGGGGGAACATTTTTATCGCACCTTTCCGTTTTGGGTTCTGGGAAACATGGTCACCTAATCTTAATGATACGAAAACCTTCTCCACAAAAAAATACATATACATGCCAATTTTCATGGCGATCAGTCGAACGGTGTTGGAGTGATACGGCATCAAACAAACAAATATATATACAAAAATTCATTTTTATATATAGATGAAAAAAGAAAAAGTTTAACCCATGAACATTCTTACCATTGATTGCAATTATCAGTCGATTTTTGGTTTAGGCTATATTCGCGTCCACGGAAGTAACAACTTCTGAGAGGCTCAGGAGGCTCCACCACGCCGTGGCAAAAACTCCAAAAGTCTGGACAGCAATCATCATCTTTTGTGCGGTTGCAGAAGTCATCGCAGTAACACAGTGTGTCTGTGGAGTGAACTACAAGTTTGAGCTCAACCTGTGTTATTGGTTTGCAAGACGATACCAATACAATTTTCGACATTTTTATTTACCTAGAATTGGCACCGAGCATCTGTCCTCGCGTCCTGTGCAACACGAGTTTCGCTTTGCACCACAGTAAGGACCGGGAGGAAGGTCTGGTCCTGAATATCCAAAAACGGCTACAGCGGCCGCCAACACGGTCAGGGCAATACTAAATTTCAACGTTGAGCTGAAACAAAAAAAAATCGGATGATTTCAATCATGGTCACAATAGGTAAATTCCTTTAAGGAGGTATTAGAGTCTAGAAGCTTAAATTTCAGGCGTTTTTCCGCATGGAATAAAAAAAAAACTAACAAAACATTTAGTATCCATTTTTTTTACATACTATTTATTAATATTTTAAGAATACAAAATAATTTTGTAAAAAAAAATCGAAAATTCATCGAGTTATGATGTAATGAAGTGGGGGTCAAATAAAAGGTGTGTCGTGGTGTATAAGATTCCAAACCTTGTGTTTTGAAACAAAAAAAAAAAACAAAAAAATTATTATTAAGTAAAAACGTCGCAATATCCCGGAGCTTGGAAAAAATTTTTTTTGCAATTTTTCGCCAAATGGCGACGATTTGAAAAAAAAAATTTTTTTTCGGCCTCTTTTTTGAACAAATTGAATTTCTTAAAAATTGTAAAAAAAATTTTTTTCAAAATCCAAGGTCCCAAATAACATTTATCCAAATATCCAAATAACATTTTCTTAAAATTTTGAATAAATCGGTTAATTGAAACTCAAGATATCTAAAACACCAGGTTAAAAAAAGTAGTTTCTAGAAAATCGCGTTAATGTTTCGGGCAGCGTAACTGATTAATACATTGGGCTTTCACAAAAAAAGCTGTAACTCTCAAAATAATCCTAATTTCAAAAAATCCCATTAGGCTCATATTCTTAAAGGTCTAGGCTTTATAAATATGAAAGAAAAAAAAAACCGGTTTTTTCAAATTTCTAGACTAAAATACCCCCTTAAATGCCTTCCGACATGCCATCGTTAGTTTATTTTATAATTGCTGGGTATTACATTGTGTTATTTAAAAAAAATACAGTGAAAAATTTTAACTCACAAATTATAACAATATGTCAAAATATAACAGTTTGGTTTAACCGTTTTGAGCGTTAATATAATAATGGGGTTTACTGTGCGCGTTACCACAGACGGAAATCGGCCATTTTTATACAGAGATGTAATTATGAAGATTGAGACTTTTAATTGCTTATAATTAATTTAGTCAATGTAGTAATTTGTTAATAAAGTCTCGATTATTTAAATTCCACTGATTGTCAAAGTTAAGCAATATTTAACACGGTCAGTAGATGGATGCGAGTTAATATTGTCGATTTAAGTATGCTAAAAATTTTTAAATTATTGTAATTTTTTTTCTAAAAATAGTTAGTGTTTCAATGATATTATTTCAATAAACGTTACGATGACAATGATGAATCAAATGAAAATGTTAAATTGTTTGCATTCCTTTACAAATACAATAAGTCTCGTGTCTAAATATTAATTGTCGAGTCAAGATATTGAATTAAATACAAGCTATGCAAGTCTCACAAATCATTCATTTAAAAGCATAACCCTTTATTTACTGTATTATGAAATAAATAATACAAAAGTTTTTCAGAAAATTGTATACATTTTCATTGTTTACTTATTAGGAAAATATGAAAACAAAAGAAATTTTATTGAGTTTTATAGTCGCAAAAATATATAATTTTTCATATTGTCTCAATAAATAAAAATCAATAAAAAATCGAAACTTCTAAAAAAATCCGAATACTTGGTATACCTACTAATATTGTAGTATAATAAGTACTAATAGCAATAGTAACTAGTAATACTACTAATTAGTAGCATAACATTACTATTGTACTATTAATTGAAAGATATTTTTTAATTCGCCCTAAAACATATCGGAACTCACAACTCATCAAGCAAAGGGTTAAGAATCCTTGACAGTTCAAAATGTCAACCGATCCCGAGACTTTTGACAAGCGATAAACGAGCAATTGGAAAGGGAATTCCTCGAGGAGTGCGGTTTAAATTTAACCCATTGGCTTCTGACGCATCGAACGATAGATTTCGCGTCGAGGAATTTCAAACGAGCGTGTTTGATAATCGCATTCTCGACAGATTGCTTATATTTGCGCTGCGCAAACACCACCCGAGTGATAATAAAAATTTATCAAAAATTCCTAATGCCAACAGCGCGTAATCGTTTTCATAAAGTACTTCTGAGTAGAAGAAAAAAAACACTTGGCGAAATTTTTTTCGCGCCGACATTATTTTCGCGCTGCCGGAATTCGCCTCGTCGAAAGATCTATCGACGCATTTTTTTCGCTTTGCAATTGGTTCGGAAATAGTAAGATGTTTATTGTTAACGCGCTCGAGCTCGTATGGGTTATGCGTATACATAATGTGTGTTGAAGATGGAAAACAATGTGGGAGGCTTGCGGATGAAAAAAAAATTATGGCTTCCAAAAGTATAGTGTTTCGTTTTATGTAATTGTGAAGGCATTTATAACGAGTCGAGTTTATTAATTACAAACGATCGTGTGATAGGACAAAACTTTTTCGGTTTGAAATTCGAGTCGATCATTAAAATGATATTCTGAAAAAATATTCATATTTAATTTAATTAAGTACATTCACAAATGTATGGTCAATTTCTCAAAATTTTCGAGTTTCAATGTAATATTTTATATGAATAAAGCAATAGATTTTATTATTATTATTATCGTTTCCTATTTCAAAATCGTTAGTAATTCTAGTAATTTTAGATTAAAAAAAAAAAAAAAACGAAATTATCAAAGTATTTGAAAACAACAAGATTCGTCAGACTTTCTATTATACATTAACTTTTTTTTAGAACTCACATTAGAAGAGTTATAGAATTTAATTTTAAATTCTGATCAAACAAACGTTTTGAAATTTTAACTTTTATTTCAAAAATTTTATTGTAAGAGTTACGAAATTTGTGCAAAATTTACTTGTATCCAAATTCTACTTAATGAAAAAATGCATATATTTAGAAAAGTGCCGAATTTTGGGAAAAGTCATAATTTTGGGTTTTTTCATCTAGTTACCCTACATAAGACGATTTTTTTTATTATTGGACTTAGCTTTTCCTAATTCTTTCATAGTTAGTGGCAATGTTTCATAGTAAGACATAACGACAGTGCAAACATTCTATAATCACGGCAACGTGTTCGACATATTTTCGCCCACTGATCAATGTTTGCACTCATGCTCATCATGGAGCCGCAAAGAAAATTTAAACCACCGATGATTATGGTGACCATATTTTTCAAAGAAATAAAATACATTTTAAAAATCAAGGAATCGCAACCAACTGCAAAAACAATCTGCACGAATCTTACTTCTTCCAATAAACGAAAGGAATATTTTAGAAAACTAAACAGTGAAGTCTCGAGTCAATGTGCCGCCCTTAGGCAAAGATCGAAATGGCGCTTTTTTAATAATAATTTTAATATTATTGATAAGACGTTTTAAATTAAATTTTTTACGTTACAAATTTATTCTGAAACATATATGCTCTTGTTAATTTTTAGTCGAATATGTTTTATTAGGAAAAATATTTATTACTTAATTTATTTTGCCACCATTAGGCATTGTCTTATTTGCATATACCATAGGTTCTCAAAGTGATCCACACGGACCCCCAGGGATCCGTGAAGAGCGGCTGGGGGTCCCTGTCTGCAAGAAAAAAAAGGGGGTCCACGAGATGTAAATGGGGGTCCGCGGATCGGATTTATTCAAACTGCGCGCATAGTAATAAAAAAATCCGCATTTTTTTCACCAATCACTAATTTTCTTTCAAAAAAAAGAAATCAGTTGCAAATCACTGAACGTGGAGATTTACGACTGTACCTTACGAATTTTAAACCAAATATTGGCCTATTGATATCGGAACATCAGGTTCATCCCTCTCATTAACAGCATGTATTCGTTTTATGTAAAAATTTTATCATGTTTTTATTTGTTTCATTTCACATCCAAATGTTTACTTGCATTTCATTTTCATTAAAAAAATTCAATAAAGATAAGTTTGAAAATTGTATATATTTTTTATAACTGTCCATTATACAAAAAACCTGTCGTATTGTGTTCATATTTGAATTAAAAAGTTCAAAAAACTTCACTATTAGGCATCCTGTGGAGGGGGTCCACGAAAAATAAAATACTGGGCTAGGGGTCCACGGGGAAAATAAGTTTGGGAACCTATGGCCTATACCGTCGGGACGTCACCGAATCCAAAGGACAGAGCAGTGAAATAAAAGACGTACCGATAAGTTTCATTCTGCAGTGGACGTCAAATAAAAATAAAGTGCACATGTCAACAGCGATGATGGACAGAAAATTAAGAAGAGCCAACAGTCAACATATGACAGAATAGTGTAAGAATTGTTCACACGGCCGTAAGTGAAATCCAGGGTCAACCGCCTCGATAAATCAGGCAAAAATAAAAACGGTCGCGAATCTTGTCAACCAGATGAAGACATTACGTGGCGCCGTCGTAAATTAATTCGCCTTTTCAGTTGGACATTGTTACATTGTGTGTTCTTGATGGAATGCAATTCGACCCGCCTTGCGACACTTCGGTGCCCATAATTCACAATCAACGTGAATCTCTAGTTCGAAAAAATGTACGGTCAACTTAATTGTGGTTGCTGTTTTGAGTTACGTGCTTTTTTGTGCAATTGCGATTGCCTCACGATCGAGTGACGATATATCCATTATGATGGCAATCGCGGTAAGTTAGCCCGTTTCTTTTAAGGTTTGATTGATTTTTTGTATGTTAATTTTTTTTTTTTTGAATATGTATTACCGTTGGCAACGGTATTTTGAATTAAAAAAAATCACCTCAAAAATTTTGAATGCTATGAATAATTGATATGTAAGTTACGCTTCGTTTGCGAAATTGTTTAGTTCGCGTATGACGCAAAAAAGTTTTAAAATAATATAGTGTGGTTGCGCTTTGTTATATTTTTCAAAACTAAACGACATTCACCAAAATTTGGATTTCTTCCTTTACATTATCTTCGATTCTACACCCATTCCTTTTTATGACCATGAAAATTCAATGGTTAGATTAAGTTGGATTATTATTATTTTTTTTTAATTTCAAGTTCTGATTGTTATCTAAAAGTTACGTTTTGTTAGGTAAAAAGGTTGGCTACGAAAAAGAAATAAAAATTACGTATGATGAAGGCGTTTAGTTTTACAAAGCCGCATTTTTTTTTACACCGTACGCGAACAAAGAAAACCCCTAAACGACGCGTAAAAAATATATTAGATCGGAATTTAAAAACGTTCAAAGCAGTAGGATACTTATATTATATATGAATATTATTTTATTTTAGGATCTCGTATGGTCCTGTTTATGGATAACTTTAAGGTTAACTATATTTATCGCGATTTAATTTCTAAATTTTGCAGATCACATTCATGTCGCCAATCCGTTTTCGAATTTTACTGCAAGTCAATTGAGATAGCTTTATTGTAGCCATGTCAATTGATTCAAGTAATAAAATGTTAAATTTTAGTATAGAAGCGACCACCAACGATCTGTAACGTAATACATGTTTAAAATGATAAAATTGTCGTCATCGTGAACGACACAGTGGTCTAGCGGTCAATATCGATGTCACGGAACGTATTGATGTTAAGTTGGAATATAAAAAAAATTGATATGTAAGTTTGAAAATCACTGATCAAAGAAAAAAATCATTTACGTCAACCTGTCGCTTTAAAATGCGTCAAAACGATTTTTTTTGTATTATAATAGGATCAGTTTGAAGAGTTAATTTATTTGCAATATAAACGGTTTAAAAAACCATAATCGTTTTGAGAAAAATAGAAAAGTTCAAAGCGGTCAAAGGCGAACTGAACGGTTTTATGTAAATTGTGATTTTTCTCTGTCTTTCTTTGGACAAGGTGTAGTTCATGAATCACGATTAGTGATGTCACGAAACGAAAAGGAATCCCGTTTTGCATAACAAAAACAATCGATGACGAAATTTTTTTATTTTTTTATTCGAGCGCTGATGTATATCGACCTTTGTTTATGTAAAACAGTTTTATTATATTTACATTTTATTTAAAAAAAAAATTCTTAGTAGATTCAGCCGATCAAATTTAATGGTCAAGTTATTTTTCGTTTATTAATTAAAAAAATTTCATAAATAAACTTTCCATTAAAAAATGGTTTTGGGAAAAGATATAATAATACAAACAATTAAGGTAGAATTTCACGGAGAGCGTAAGTGTAAGCGTAAGGGAGAATACAAGGGTAGATTTTTACACCCAATCCCTTTTTTACACAGTTTTCTTTTACACGGTTCCAAAATAACACGATTCAAGAAAGAAAAACCAATTATTATTTTATTTGATTTTTCACTTTAACACGGTATAAAAAAGTATTAATATGCCACAATGGTAAGATTCGGTGCAGGGCAGTGAATACTAAAATCCAAAACCCAGTGTTCTATCCGATTATAGATACTGATGGAACCAATCTCCAATTTTTATATGGTCACCATTCATTTTTTCACACGGTAGTCTCTAGAACGTATCCCCTGTGTAAAAAGAGGATTGGGCGTATTAGCATCAATCTTGGCTCGTGATCACCCTTAAACATTTCGCCAACAAGATAGAAAGAAGATTTGACTAGTCTCAAAATGCACAATATGCATATACGTAAATGAAGATGACCGGTTAGTAATACTGAAGGTATTCGATGAGTAACGAAGATTCAAAAAAAGATAGCTTATATTTTCACGCGCTAATTTCTTGTCCTTGGCCTCAGTCCAAATCGGTTAACACTTTCTCACGTATGAATGTGAAAAATTGCGTGGGGGGGTCGTCGTGATCGATAAATCTAGATCGTCAATTGATCAATGCGGACGAATTAATTGATCAGAATACTCTCGACGGTAAATTGTCTCGTATTTCACGGACATGTCTGATGTTACAAATTCGGATTACTTTCGTCATCATAATTTTTAGCCAATACTAGCGGTAGTACCCGGCGTTGCTCGGGACTTAAATTTTAAATCAAATTATTTTTTTAATTTAAATTCATTAAAACAACAGTGTAAAGCGGGCCACGTATTGTCGTGTATTATTATTGGGTGAACATTTTTTTGTGGACCGTCCCGTTTCGGGTTCCGGGAAATATGGTCACCCTATTTTAATGATGCTAAAAACCTTCTCCACAAAAAAATACACATACATACCAATTTTCATGGCGATCGGTCGAACGGTGTTGGAGTGAAACGGCAATAAACAAATATATGTTCAAACATCCATATAATACATATAGATGAAAGAAAATATCCAAAACCCATATAAGGTTATACCCAACTTTTTTGATTCTATTTTATTCTAACTATTTGAAAAAAATTTGATGCATTACGATTTTTAAAAAATCGCATTCATAAAAATTTCCATCATGCCATTCGATAGATTAGAAAATTTTGAATGATAATAATATAATACATTTTTTCACCAAAACGTGCGTTGATATTTCTGGTATCGATCGTACAGATTTCACTTGTTGACACAAAAAGTATGTGCAATTTTGTTAAATTTTGTAGAGGCAATTTACCATCACCCGCAAGTGATTATAAATAGCCCCTATGAGAGACGAAGGTAAGTCAGAAATATAAATAAATTTTCGGTTATCGATATGACACAGTGGTATTAAAGCGGTGCAATTCGGTGAAAAGCGAAAGTGGAACAAGCACGGAATGGATTTTCGTGCCAAACAAAACGAGTGCCAAACATTGCCCATGGGCACACTCATCTATACTGTTCCACTAATATGTCACAATATCCCACAACTTATCTCAGTTCAGATTGCTTTGATTGCGGTATAATAGTGATTAAGGGCGGGACTCCATAGTGATCGCGAACGTGAGTTTTATAGTTGAAATATATCGTGGTCGTTAAAAACTCCACGCATTTTTTTCAGTAAATATACTCGCTGTGGAACCTTGTCCTATATAGTTTCATATTTCAGCCTGTATAATGATATTGTGTGCCTAGGCATTTTTTTCATAAGGTGATTCAAAGAATCGATCTGGACCGGTCTTCAAAGTTTGGAGACAAGTGAGACGGTTAGTAAATCAGAATGTCTTGGGCAAAAATAATAATAGGTACACTCAATCCTCTTTTTACACTAGGGTTTGTTTCGGAGACTAACATATAAAAAAATGAATTATGACCACATAAAAAATGGAGATTGCTTCCATCAGTATATTTGGATTGAACTTTCATACAAATGTACTTTATAAAAAATGTGTATTGTGAAAAATTTTTGCAATGTAAAATCATCGAAAAAACAACGAAATTTTTTATTTAAAAACTGTAATTACATATATAATTATAATAGTATGTATTAGCCTGCACCGAATTTTACCATTGTGACATAATAATACCTTCATTTTTATATACCATATTAAAGTGGAAAAACCGTGTAAAAAGGTAATCGGTTTTTCTTTGTTAATTCGGAACCGTGTAAAAAGGGGATTTATTGTATTCAAATTCAATAGCGAGAATTTTCTAACTTTTCATGACGTAATGAAAAGTTCGCATCCTATAATTGGATTCTTTTATAAACGATGATATTAAAGTTCAATCGTAGTTACCTTCAAAAGTAACACTCTTTGAATGGTTTTAGGTCAATTGTGCGCAATCACATCTTTCTGCTGACCTAATGCATGTCACTTAACTTTGATAAATCGATTTTTATATAGGATTTAATAGATGCTATAAAAAGGTTATTTTTAGAAATTTGCAAAGTTTGAAGTTCGTCGACTGATACAAACGGTCAAAACTAGTTAACATTTTTTTAAATGATCGTCATTTTCGTGATGATTTTGAATATGTACAAGTCCGGCATCATTAACATCTAGACAGAGTGTTAGTATAAATTTCATATTTTTGCATTAATTATTTATACTATAATTATGTTGAATAACTGGTTGAGGTTAATCCAAATTGACCTCTTTGCGCCTTGATTTTTAAGAACTGAACTGAAATAAACCTTACGAAACCAATACAAGATAACTTTTCAAAATTACATGCATGCACACATGCATTTTAATGAATATTTTAAAAATAATTATTGAAAATGCCAAAATATAAATTTTATTTCCATATTTCGTTTCGTTCAAAAGATCAACTCATCAAAAATATGTTTTTATTGCGAAATTTAAATACACGCATAAGATTTTATTATTTCGAGAGGACAAAAATACTGTCGTAATTTCGATTCAGGAATCCGAAATCTTAAAAAATAAAAAGCACACACAAAAGACTCGGAGATCAGTTTCGATCTGAGACACGATAAATCACATCGAAAAACAGTTTAAGCACTTCAAAAGAAAGGAACAATAAAAACAAAGTTCGGATCTAAAGAAAAAAAAAGTATTTTGAACAAAAGGTTTCTTTTCTCGTAAGCATATGCGTAAGACGATCGAAATAGAGACGAGAAGGTATTTTAAGGTCAGATTTAAATTCGTATTTCATTTATGAGCAATAAAATGAATGCATTTTACCTGAGGGTCGCATGACTTCATTTTCCGATTTTAACGACTCGTTTTCATGTCTAAAATATTATATGTGCATGCCGATTATGTCATTACGAGAACGTTGTCAATGCCGCGGTATAAAAACGGAAATTGTGTATTTATTCCAAAAATTATGCATTGTTCGGGAAATTATTACATATATGATTTGAAAAGATTCAATGAATTGTAATTTTTTGAATGATCAATCGTTTTTACAATTTATAGTGTCAAAAACGTGTAGCAAAAACTGAAAATTTTTCTGTTCATCTTTTACTCATATGTCCATACATTACAATTCAATTTTATAAGCACAATAATTTATAAATATATAGTATTCATTATCAGAAAAATATGAGAAGATTTATGGTTTCAATATTTAACTAACAATAAGTTATGAAAAATTATATGATGAAAAAAATGCATATTTAGGCGCAGTGAGTGTATGAGTAATAATCTGCATTTGTGCCTAAATTCGTCACGGGCAGTAAAAAGGTCAATATTATATTTAACGAAATAAAACAATTATCGGATCATCCAAGAAAAGATTTATTGTTTTTACGAAATGATGAATAACTCATAAACTTGACTCAATTCTGGCATACATAGTTATGACTGTTTTTTTTTTGTATATCAAGTGGCTCATAAGTGAAATAAATGATTCGATAATAAATGAAATGATTTCTTCAATTCAAATCGATAAACTCGGATTTCTTTCATATGATCTCATCGCAAACATGCAAATGCGTAATTACGAAACAATTTCATGTATTCAGAACGAAACGACACCAAAATTATCATATAAATGGCGGTAAAAAATCCGTAAATTATATTTTCGTTTTGAATCTGTACAGAGAAATTTATAAAAGAAAATTGGGACAGGCATTTTATGTTCACGAAATTTTCTGTCTGTAAATAAACCGATTTCTGTCTATCTATCTATGGTAACGCTCATATAATAGTAAACTTCCTTTCAATGACAATGCTCGCAGAAAACTCCGTTGCCGGATAATACGATAAAAAAGTTAATATTACTATTTGTCAATTTGAATCGAATTACGTTATAATACAATAAATTTATTGTTTTATTCATACTAATTTTACCAGTACATTATTGATTTTTAGAGTTTATGTTCTGGTTAATCGTGAGACGTACCCAGAACACTTTTTTAAGGCTAAAAAAATTATAATGACTAACTAAAATGTAATCAGTTTAATGTTATCATAAACGTTGAATTCTTATGATTCTTTATTTCATTTTTTTTTTAATTTCCAGGTTTGGATTTAAAAAAAAAAGATCATCTCCCTATCAGCCAATAATCACTAGCTTCGGTTCGAAATCAGACAAGTGGAAAAATTTTCATCATTCAATAGAAATCACACATTGAGAAGATTAGGTCATATCAAACAATATTTACTAGATAAATCATAATTTCTACACAATGTGGAATCTAAATGTAAAACCGATGTTGTGGAGGCAAAAATCAACATTCATCAGCGGAGGTCGTGCGTTATTTGTAATATTGACATATAGTAATTAAATCGTTATCGTTTATTACTTCGGACGAATTAAGAAGTTGCCATTAATCAATTTTTTTAGCGGCAAACAAATTATTTAATTGCGCGCTAAGGTCGATTAACAATGGTCGTTACTTGTATCGGATAAATCACGTGTTTTTTTTGCATATGTCAATAAATATATGATTTGTCGGTTTCTTTTTTTTAAATTGACGAATTAAAATAAATTGAGAATATCATGAATTTAGTTGTATTAAATAATAATGAAAATGATAATGTTATGGATGATATCGCAATTATGAATTGATTTCATTATTACATTCACAAAATACATATATTTATTCGTATGATTTAAAAATTAAAAATTAAAATTATGCATTAATGAAACATATGCTGTCAATTTTTGTAATTAATCATATTATTTACCTATACAATTATAAAAAAAACTAGCTGCAGTACCCGGCATTGCTCGGGACTCGGCGTTTTAAATCAAATTATTTTTTATGTACAACATTTTTTTGCGGACCGTCCCGTTTTAGGTTCCGGGAAATATGGTCACCCTATTTTAATGATGCCAAAAACCTTCTCCACAAAAAAAATATAAATAAGCCAATTTTCATAGCGATCAGTCGATTGGTGTTGGAGTGAAACGGCAACAAACAAACAAATATATATATATACAAACATCCATTTTTATATACGTGTATATAGAAGATTATGTAAATAATAATTTATAATAAAATAAATATTGATATTATAGCACTGATTTTCCTAATACAATTTTTAAAATTCAACAAATAAAAAAAACCTGAAAAATCACCCTCCCTGCGAAAAAATCCCGGATCCGTCACTGAATTCCGGACGAATGCGAATCGTGTCTCTACTCGTGTGAAGCCGTGTCTACCCATGCCAATCCGTGTCTACCCGTTTGTATAAAATATTCGCGTCAGATAAGAAAATCAACGATTTAGGAACATGTGACTTTGATTGCGCAACATTTAAGAGAATCGTAAGGAGTCTACGCATATCGAATAACGACCAATAACGCGCCTCGTCCACTAACACTAAGCGGACGCTCGTGAACTGTAAATTATGTCTTTATTTCCATTTTGAGTGCCTGAAGAGGTTCGTGATGAACGTGCGTCGAATCAACATTATGCGAAAGCGTACAAAATCAACAATGATATGTTTGAATCTAACTGTAGCGTTTTAAGTGTGCGCATTCAAACTGGATATGGTCGCCGGCTAACGCCATTCGGCCACCGGTTAACGTTTCGAATTCATTACACTCGGTATACAGTGAGATGGGGTCAGTTTATATATGTTACAATCAAAGTGTATTGCTTTCAAAATATATTTTGACTAGTTAAAATATATTTTATCTAACCCACGTAGTTATTGCGTCTGACACTATGAAAATATGATTTGACTGTTCAGATTCAGACAATGTGTATTTTAGCGCTAACTAACAAGCCAGTGTTGCCAACGCCATTGGTGAACATGGGCCATTAAACGTAACTTGTCACAATAATACACTTTGACTGTAACATATATAAAATGAAAGTGCATTAAGCCTGTGCATTTAATAAATTTAGTGTGTACCTATTAAAAAAATAATGTATGCATTTTGCACGAGCATTAAAATTTGTGCATTCGAAAAAATATCTGCACCTCAAAACGAATAAAAAAGGTAAGGGTAATAGAAAGGATATAAAGGTAGGTAATGCCGTAAACACGAGAAATATCAACCATACGACCATTATTCACAGCTTTCATAATAGAATCAAATTGGGACAAATTGTAAAATGTGATTCAAATTAAATTAAATAAAAATTTTAACAAAAGGAAACGTTGACAGTTGTATAGTAATTCCCCTATAACGACCTTCTCTATAAAGTCTGCGGTGCCCCCCTATAACGTATTTTTTTCAAATGCATTTAAATTCAATTTTTTTGATTTTTTTTCAAATGTATTTGAAAAAAAACAATTAATTCGTAAAAATATCCATAAAAATAATAATAATAAATGAAAATGTTTAATTTATTAATTTCTTAAATTCCCCCCTATAACGTCGAACCTATCTTGACGTTATAGGGGGGATTACTGTATTGTATTGCTTATGGGGAAGACTTTATTCTGGCGACGTTGCCACCTCTCTATCTTTTACTGCACAAATTGTTCTTTCTATTGTTCATTTAATATTTTTTAATGCTCACTTTATAATCCACAATCTTTTTTAACTGTACACTTTAAATAAAACGATGCTCACTAGGAAATTTTTAATGTACTAGAAATAATACACATCGTATATTATTATATTGCACAAGTAATTAATTTTAAGACAAAAACTACATTTTTTTTAAATGCACAGTCAAAACGTATCTATAACATTTCAATGCTAATCTTTTGCTATCGAAAAAAAATATATAATCCAGTATACCATTACAGAATTAGATGTCTCATATTTGACCATTTAAAGAGATGTCACACAAAATTTGTAATAAATTACAAAATCTAAATGATGATTCGATTAAGAAAAACGTAGATACTTTATGATTTTTACAATACAATACAAGATAATGCTACGCTTAATATTACGGAATTAGACAAGTCTCTCCTATATACAAAATGTTAAAATTATCTGATCATATTACGCTGTCTTTTATCGCGAATTCAATCTCACATAGCGTTTTAGTCACGTGAAACCCACACGTGTTGTTATTGCAAAAAGCGACCAACAAAAGCATCAATGGTGTTGCCATTATTGTATTTTTGAATTAAAAAACGCCCACGCTTCAAGTTCACTGGGTTTCCAACGATACAAAACTATTTATTGAATTTTAAACATCTCAATTTTGTTTCAATTATGTACATTCGATACATAATTGAAATTGATATTTTAATGCGGTTTCCATAAATTGAAAATAGTTATAAAATATTGTATGTATTATATAAACGGTTTAAATTTCGTAAGGTTTCAAGTATTTAAAAAAAAAAAACAATTAAAGAGATTTATTGAAAATTTATTACTTATACTTAGGTACTACATTAAGAATAGTTAAGGTTCACTGATAATTTTCTCTAATTTGAATAAAATTTATTATTTTTTATTTGACTAAGCAATATTTTAAATTTAGTTAAAGTGAAAAAAATGAATATGTACTACAATAGGGGTGCATCAAGTTTAAATGTTTTCTGAACTACTTAAAAAAAACTTTTATTATATTAATAAATCTAAATAATCGACAAATTGTTGTACTTAAAATATTCTATGTTCAAACTTCGAAAACGACGAAAAGTTAAAATAAAAATAATAATTTTATTCAGCATTATGGTTTATAACGAGATTGAGATTTTTTTTTAATTTACGAGATGGACCAGATCGTGATATTACAATGCGGATGTAATTAATTGAAAAAAAAGCCGTTTGGCGACCCCTGACTAACACGAATTTATGCTTGATTTGACATTTGATATTCTCGCTAATGAATTCGATTTTCTAATACGGACAGTTAGGTAAATATTGTATTTTTTATTACAACAATTTGTCATCGAATCCCAACGATCAGATTAAAATTTACGCGTGAAAAACTGTCAATGTCAAAAAAGTATTTTTTTTTAATGTCGTAGTTCACAAATTGTTGACATTAAATAATGAATATTGTTTATTGATTACGATGTTCATATATGCACACGGAAAGTGCAATTAAATGAAATGTTCGCATGCACAAATAATCAAATGATGTTTTTTATAATATTTTTTTGTGATTAGTGAAATGTATGCAAATCAAATTTTTAAAATACATGAATTTTAAAACAATAACGGATCATCGGCTTTACAAGGAAGGTAATAAAAAATGTATAATGAGGATTTGATCTTTTAAATTTCCCAATTATTTACACGCTAAGAATCTATAATATTAATTAAGTAGAATTCTATTCGGTGATTGAATTTATAAAATGACCAATTTTGCATAATTCGCTTTAGATAATTACAATCATTAAAATAATAAAGACATCGTTTCAATATGAATGTACGTAATCGAAATAAATTACCTCTTCATTTGACATAGCGATTTTTTATTTATTTTTAGACCAAATAAATTGTTTGATATGTGTAATATTTTCAGAAAGTATGATGTATTTTTTTTTTGTTGATGATTTTCATTTCTCGACAGACGAATTCGGGGACCTTGAACAGTTTTTTTAGTAAAATTGTTCGAATGAAAAATGTCAATAGTCCACTCTTCTAATATTTCTGTTATACACATATCGAAATGTCAAACGGAAGAGTAATATTTCCAAATAACGTAATATTCTACGGTTTTCGAAAAGTATAAATTTGTATAGTAGCAACGATAACCACATTTAAAATTTTTACTTAACTTTACCTAATTTAATTGAAAAGATTAATATTTTTTTATTGAAATGAGTTAGTAATTGAATTGTAATGGGTTTTCCACGAATTAATCAAATAAAAATGATTTTATAACGAAATGAACTAGAATTTTTTTATATTATATTGTTCGAACGACCTCAGTTAAATAAGGTGACCGTGTCGGAGCGATTCTTTCAGCTCTTGAAAACTGAAATGAAGAACTCGTTAAAATTTACGACCGAGTAAATCGAATACAAGGGCGACCGTTTAAATCGATTATTTTCAGATATTTGTGCAGAAAGTGCTTAACTTATTATAGATTTAGTTCATATAATTAATGACATATAATAAATTGATTGATTTGTCAGTAAAAATATTGCTTTAATATTATTGTGATTTGATATCAATAAAAATCGTTTGCATTATTATATGTATGGAAAATTTATACGTTTACTTTAAGGCAAAACATCATAGTGAGCGTGAGCGTGAACGACAGCGACAATTTCTGTCATTGATACTCTAATCATAAAAACTCACCTTATTTGAATTAAATTTTAAGTTTTTGTACGTCATTGTTGTTGTTCATTCTTGAAAAATCTATCAAAAAATAATTTGAATATTGAAATATATTTCTAGAAAAAACGAAATTTTGAATTTTGCCTGCACATTATCTCTAAATATTAATGGTTATATTCATTTATGCGAACTATGGTACCTCATCCCGATCGAATTCAATCCGAGTATATCAATTTTTTTGATGAGGGTGAGTTCCCATGAAATCTATCTATAGATAATA
>JAOXNN020214995.1:0-16923 GCA_028571205.2 Hydropsyche betteni
AAGGACAGTATCAAATTGGTAATTAAACACAATAATAACAACTCTATTATATACATATACTTAAATTAGTACTTAGAGTATTAGTTTATCGTCGACTATGGTGTTACATACAATACACTAGCTAGACTGCATCAATAGGTTGCCTCTGGAACGTTACCAATAACTTTAAGTATGCTTCATTGGCAAAATCTCCCGAAAAAACTTATATAAATATGATTCCCATAATATTTGTAGCGTTGATAGTCTACATAAGCAGCCTCTAACTCTAAACCACCATCCCTCTACAGAACACCACCACTCTCATCCACGACCCTTTCAAAATCACTCTTTACCGTGGAGATACTATTAACATAAAAATCCCTGAAATTTCAGCTGGTTTCGGTTCAGCAATCTACTAGAGGGACAAATCTCTCCACAAAAAGGACTCTACTAATGACGTGGAACACTCAACCAACAATCGCAGTCACTTTGGTGTATTGATAGGTTGGGTTCAGCTCAGCGACATCTGTTCGGTGTATTCCTCCTAAATCTAGTTTGATGTTAGGAGTCAGAGTACTAAGTTTCCGATCGGCATTGATGCTTACTCTTATGATGGTAGGGATTACGTTTATGTGATATCGGATGGGTTTCTCTATCGGATGAGGATAATAGAAGAGGATGGTCAGTACAGCATCACGGAGGAGGGGAGGGTGATGCTGATGTTCCTGAATAACCCTTCGATGAAAACGACACAACTCAACCCATAAGAAATCCAGTTCTTTGTGGTTGGATAATTTACTTATATGACTGATGGGAGGAGACTGTTTGAAGCTGTTGGAAACCATTCGACAACCTTTGGAGTGAGGTAAATCACTCCTTTTTAGGGTATTGCAGTGGAAGATAGGTTTATTAGGGTATTGCCATTAAACAATAAGTTTGTGTTAGTTGGCAGCCAAATGGTCAGATAGTACAGTATAAAGGATAATACTGTGATGCTTTAATCTTACTAACTCTCCCAATAAGTTGTAATCGATGCTATTGCCACCGACTAACATATCTACCTTCTACAACAGTCTCAGTTGCTGATTCTTAATAAAAACAACCTGAAGGTGGAAGATAAGTTGCAATTCAAACTGGGCACCCCTATTCGGATCTACAGGCAACAGAACACTCTTCTAATTATCTGTGAATACAATAAAAGGAGATTTGTTGCCGAAATACTCCAAAAAGAAGGGAAATACTACCTGAACAGACTGTACGATCAGTTGGAGGATTTGACTGAGATAGATTTCTTCCAAAACAAAGTCATTTTTAGTGATGGGCATCGATTCATAGCTATGCTGCATTCAATCAACAGAAACACTCTTTTGGAGCTTTCAAGACCTCAAACCTTCACTAATCTTAAAACCGCTGGGATACACTCTCTGTAGGTATTGCAGTCACTATCGAAAGACAATACTGTGGTAATGTTGGGACTCAGCAATAATAGATTGCTCCTTTTAGTTAACAAAGAACCATCGATAGTCTTGCGATGCACTTTTGACAGTTCATCAGAGGATAGTATTACTGTGGTGGCTGAATTCAACAATACGTACTGTGGTTCCAACCATAATAACGCCTGGGCTGTTGAACACTAAACCACCTGTAGGACCCTGGTACCCTTAATATTCACTCTCAAAACACCCTACCTCAAAAGATTCAGAGTTCTTCTCATTGTATTCGCTGCAGTGATAGGGCTCTCACTAGCAGCCATAGTAGTAGGTTGTGTATCGAAATGGACCAACAAGAAGAACTTGGCTCTACTCGCCCTCAACGAATAGTTCAAGAGAAAGCAGAATAGCCAGCCTATTACTGGCCAGTCGAGTGAAGCTAAAATGTAATTGGCGTCTTGAAACCCGCATATTTATAACAGTAATATAACTATCATGAAGGGCAAGGTGGTTCAGAACCCACTGCATCCTCTCGACCTTAGCTTCAACAGTCTCATGATAATCTACAAAAGGTTTGAAGAGGCTAAGCGTCTCAGCAACAATCCTAACCAGTAGCTGCCTATAGATGTACACTCATTTGCATTCAGCTTATCGTTCAGTTGATATCACGGCTGATCGGTCAAGAGCCTAGCCTCCTCCAGAAGGAACTCTCAAAAAGCCTTTACAAGAAGACCATAAGCTGGAATGAATTCCTAAACTTCCTGGATCAGTAATCATAGGCAAGAGAAAACATCCTGAACTGGATAATGTACGAGATGAACACTAAACAGTTTATGTTCCACAAACAGGTCAATATGAGGTTTCTGGGTCATTTCGATGAGATCTGTTACTACCAGCAGTTAATCATCAACTCTAAAACTTACTCGTTGATGCTGTTAGAGAGCAAAAAGAATAAACGGTTTGTACTGTATGAGACTGGGACGGAGGATGTGGTGGCGGAGCATCGCATAAAGCTGGAAAAACCGAGGTTTGAGGATTAGAGGCCAGCTACACATATGACTGTATCGAGGAATAATTCGTCGATGTATCAACAGAGTATGCTCAAACGGGTGAAACCGCAGCACGAGTATACGGCAGATTTGGCGGATGCCAGCCCTAAGCATAAACCTTCAATGTCGATGAGTAAGACAACAGAGAAGGTACCAAGAAGTTCAGTATATACTGCTGAAGCTGAATTGCTTTAGGAGGATAGTTATGTGGTAAGATAGAGGAAGAAGATAAACTCCATTTTCGAGGTGTTCAAGCAGGCTCCCAAAGACATTTCCAGGGATATTGCTGAATTCACTAGTGTTAAGATTGACCAACGAAGACTGGGATAGGTTAATGTCCTGGACCTTAGATAAAACTATAAGAGGTTCTTGAATAGAGAGAGAAGTAATAAAGATGTAGATGAAACTGATAAGTCAGCACAACTTCACAAAGTTAAAGGCCGTCTTACATTCCTGAGAGATTTAAAAAGATAATTGAATTACGATCCAATGAAAGGAAACCACCGACCAAGTAGCCACATCGTCCTGCAATCCGACCTTTAAAGAAAAAGAGTTCGACAGTAGAGTTAGAAAGACCTTCGTATCCGAGCCATCACCTTCCTAGATAAGTTCCAATTGTTTGCTGTAGGACTGTTCAACTTCTAGGTGGCTCTCATCCACATAGCTAAATAATACAACAAGATAAACTTCGAGACTGTGGACCGTATTAGAGTATTCAAATAGCTTGATAGAAAGAAAACAGCAGTGATCGAGAAGATGGTGTTCCACTTCCACTAAATCTTCCAATGCTACCAACTGTTAGTTCTTATTAGGGTTGAGGATTACTCTTACCTACGAGCTTACAACTTAACGAATAATGAAGGTAGTAAGTAGAAACCATTCAGTCTATCACCCAAATAAGTGTTCTCTCTTCACCTAAATTTCTAGGCGTTGAATGTTGTAGCGGAGGAGTAATTTGGTTTTCATGTGATAGGTTATGGAGGGTGGTTCAAAAGCTACAAGGACGATCTGACTTCTTCTGAAGAACACTATAGCCTCTACCACTCCCAGAAGTTGAAAGGTGATATGGTGTTCTCCTGCATCGCCCTCTCCTCAACCAAAAAGAAGATAGTAATTGGCACTATGAGTGGCATAGTCTGTTTCTACGATAGCTTCGTAAAATAGATAATCCTCACCAAGAAAATAAGCAGCAGAGCCATAGTATCCATAATATTCGATGATAACTCCTCCCAAGTACTAATGTTTTCAGCTGACTAAGTAGTAACTATCTACGACACCAACAAACTCTAATAAATACAGGTACTGAGTGTTAAGAATGAGGAGAGACTTAACGAACACTGCAAGATGTTCGCACTAAACTATTAGAAAGGATAGGCTGTGTTGAGTTTCTATGGGTCGGAGTTCAGACAGTTTATTAGCTATGTTGATGAGGATAGGCATAATAAGAAGAGGAAGATAGAGTGTACCTATCATTGGAGATTGAATAAGATTGCGGGAGACGATAAGGTGAAGCCGACTAATGTTCTGAGTAGGGAGAGTAGAGTAGATGAGTTGATTTCGGTGGTTGAAACAGATAAGTACTTTGCTACTATGTCAACCAGACACTAGATTAAACTATTTTCGAGGAAGTCGTATAAGGTTAAGTTTTCGTTGATACTTGATCTGGCACCCTAATCTTCAGTAAATCTATAGTTATGTAGGTGATAGCTTTCAATCTGTCATAAGATTCCAAAGTACTGGTGTACTCCACCGAGGACCAAAAAATCCATATTATTAATCTCTACACTGAAGAGGTGTATCAGATAGTAAATATCGAACAGAAGGTCACTCACATGCAGTTCCTATCAGATAGGAACTAATACTTTCTGGTTATGGGAAGCTAGTGTGGGAAGGTATCCTTCATACCTTCCTACCTCAGCCAGGGTAAACTCTCTAACAAGATCCTGCAGGTACACAATAAATCTATTACTTCCATGTGCATAGCAGGAGAGTATCTGCTGACTGCTTCAGAAGACTCTCTGTTGGTTATTTGGCAGTTACCCTTCAACATCATTAAGTTCGAGATTAATATTGCTGAGAAGAAACAACGGGATTTTATTAGCGAAATTATCCCAACCAAGAACTATCGGAAGGTGGTGTGTAGAGGGAATAGTGGGATCATCTACTAAATTGAAGCGAAATAGGGGGTTATAAAAGACTATCATGAGTAGCTATCGGTAGTCAGTATGTTATCCTGTACTTACACCTAAGACTCTAACTAGTTGTATGTGCTTGACGAAGACCTCAAATTGACTGTATTCGAAGGTAACGACGACCTAACAGTAACCAAAGCTAAATCGACTGCACCTGCTATGGATAAATCATTTAGAAAGACATTCACTAGAAGGTAGACACGAGTAGTTGTTTCCAAAAAGAGGAGCGAATCATCACACCAACAGTTGGACATCCCTTCTAAGTGGAGACTAAAGAACGTGAACAATATAAAATAGAAAGGTGTTCAGTTTGTGAAGATACTTTCAAACCCACAAATGAACTCAGTACTATTCTTTCTTTCTCGGTAGTGCTTTTACATTTATGATCAGATGGAGGATAAGTTTAGGGGGAAGTATGATTACACCTCAGGAGAGTTTGTTAAGATTGATAGTACAGTTAAGCCTTCAGGTGGGAGAAAACTCTGATAGTTTCTATGTGTTTATTTTAGAAACGTTTAATTCTTATTTATAATTTAGTTATGACTGACTTCAAAACTAGACAGAAAAGCAGGTAAAAAGCCAATAACCTTCTCTTCATGCCAGCAGCTAACAAACCTATTAGTAACATCAGCATCTAGGAGCCACCGGTAAGCCCCATTAGGGCTCAACAGCCTCTCATTAGACCACCAGTATTGGCTCAGCCGGATATGGCATTCGATCGGTAGAGCAACCACTCCAAAAGATCAAACTCTCAGAAAAGAAACAAAAAAGAGTCTTCTCTACTGGACGCAGTAGGTGGTGCTCCTATTGCTTAGATACGACCATACAAATTTGAAAGTTTGAACTCAAATACCAACAGACAACCAAGTGAACGTGGTATATTTACCAGTGAGAGGGAGAGGTCGTAGGGATCTAGGAAATCAAGCAAGAAGAAAACGAAGGATAATGTACTTCTCAGTACGGAATAGAATAGGCAGAAGATGTACCTACCAAATTCATCCTCTACACAAGAGTTATCCAAACAACATGCACAACCTCAGACACTTAAACCTACATCAAATGTGCAGGTTTACGACCTAACTGCCGACCAACCAGAAGAACAACACAGCTCTCGGTTCCCAGATAGCAGGGTATTGGAGGTTTCGAAGGTGTCGGAGTTCACACAGAAGAGGAAGAGCAAACTAGGGGATCTGTTTAAGGAAAAGCGTGCGTTAGAGGCTTCTAAAAAAGAATAGTCAATACTATCGAGAATACCAGAACCCCTGGTGCAGAGCTAGCAGCATGGAACAGTCCAAACTTTCCCCTCTATTCCATCGCTTATACCATAGTCTAACTTTGATGATGGGATTGACAAAGGATCATACCTAAGGTATTCCCAGAGTCCACCCAAAGACGATTCCATATAAAAACGACCAAACAAACCACAGTAATCTCTATTCCTGAACCTCTAGTCTGAAGAGAAGATAAACTAATCAAAAATGCGGAAGAAAGGGCTAGCTATAACCTCATCAAGAAATAGTTCAGGTTAGAAAAGATAGAAGAAGGTGAAATAGAGTGGACTTTAGGTACTTAACAAGCGTTAGAACCAGAAATACTTTGATTTTAGGGTGCAGAATTCACCCAATAAACCCAATGACTCTTTCTATGAGGATGAGGGATCTCCACCTACGCAATTGGACAACAAAACACTCACAAATCCCAACGCTAACTATCTGCCACCTGAAGTTATCACTTTCGATGATGATCCCCGAGCAAACTATACTCATGGCATATCGAAAACTATGGACAACTTCTATCCTGATAACAAAATAGAGTAGTCTTACGAACAATCGGTAAGATCCAGTGCGTCGAATGCTATGAAGAACTCAGCTAGGCCACCCTCATGCAGGAAGAGTGCCAGTTCTCAACGCAGCAGTTCGAAGGATGGTTCTCTTATGGATAAAACAGATAAATCTAACAATTTTTTGCCTACTAAGATGACCTTAGAGGATATTGCTAAGTTGAAGAGATAAGGTTCCAAACCAATAACCCAATAATTGAGTATTCAACAAGGGCGAACAAATAACCACCTAAACAAAAGCAACAAAAAGAAGTAGAGTTGTCTGTATTCTCAAAGTGACTCTAGCCGGAATTCTTCCTAAGATTTTTCGAGAGGAAGCAGTAGAGACTCTCGGGCTAGTAAGGGTAGTAAAGCGAGTAAGAACTCCAAAAAGTAAGGTGACCTTTATAACGCTTTGAAGGTGAACTCACCAGTAAACAACATCAAAGGTTTGAATGAAAAGAACTAAATTATCAAGAGAAACTGTTATCATATTGGTCCAGATGGTAGGTTGACCAAAGGTAATGTGTTCATTCCAGTTAAAACTAGCAAAGAGAAACCCAAACCTGCATAGTTAGACTATTTTGAGTCTGGGTATGCTGATGAATATACCCGGAGGTATCCTGATAACTATTCGGTGAGATCAGCATCTAAAAAATCAACGGGATCTCGAGGTTCTCGGAATAAGTCTAGATAGAAAACGGGAATGGTGATGGAGGCTTCCCAGGTATCGAAATGGCTGCCCAGTGAGAAATCAAAGAAGACTCTTAATAGTTACAAACCTAGGGAGGAATAGAGGATAAAAACACTAAACAGTTACAAATCGAGATAATAGTAGAGGATGGAGGGTACCTCGGTAAGGAGGTCCTCACGGGAGAAGTAATCCCTCTATTCAACTAACCCTAACGATAAGTCATCTCTGGAATAGTTTATCAAACCAGTAGGTCCAAGTGTTAAGCAGGGATCAGGCATGTTCTACCTTCAATAATACATGAACGCTAAATAGCAGCAGCAACCCAACTACCAATAGGATTACTCTTACGAATAGTAATAACGAGTAAATTTCAACGATTACTTCGGTAAGAAGCCTGCACCCAAGAAGAAGATGAGAAGAACTGAGAGAACTGAACGATGATTGTATGTGATATCCTACTAATTGTTAATGCTCGAGGGGTTAGAATAAGGGAGCGTTAGGGATTGGATGAGTTGGTTATAAAATTGTCTCATAAACTAATAGATGGAATAGATAGAGGATATCATACCCTAAAAACATTAAGGTCCTAGAGGCAGACTCACTCAGTTTATGGACTCCTCCTAATTATCATGGAGGACACTATGTTCATTCGAAAAGCACCCCTATGTTCCTGTAGCATCCTACGTCCGGAACATGTAGCCCTAAGAGTCGAAGTTACGCACTCCCTAAACCCTCCTCTAGTGCACCAAGTACCTTCTGACTTAGATCCTGCCCCTAATGGAAGACTAATCCTACAACCGGTAGTAAGTGGCTGAATTCCTAGTCAATAGATTTAGAGCCATCCGCTGTTAGGCTCATATGCAGTCTTTCACCCATCCTCAAATGCTTTAGAGCATGATACGGTTCTATCTTGTGTATAGTTGCGAAACTGGTGACCTGTCTGAGCTGAGGACTACCATCGACACCTACTACAACTCGGGAGAGTTTAAGCATTCACAGCTAATGACCTTGGTACTTGTGTTACTGTCTGTGGATGGACTGTCCTACCCTCGAATACTGGTTAGCCTACTAAATATGATGGATGACCCAGCATTAGGAGTTCTAAGGATAATAGAAATAGCAAATAGTGTATCGGTGCCAGTCTTTAAAGACTACTTCCTAGAACTGAAGAAGGCAGACTATCTGGAAGCATGTCTACTCTATTGTTACGTGCATTCCATGAGGGAACGTGCTATCAGAGCGTTTGCTAAGGCTAAGTTTACCACATCGGCCGAGTTCCTTAAACACTTCTTGTCGTTCGACTCGGAAAATTCGACTCTTACTTATTTGTAATATCTGGGCTATGACTTTGGTGGAGATAGGGATAAGATTAAGAATGGAGAGATGATGCTGAAATTATAGGCGAAGAATTCTGCAATAGCGGAAGGTGTGGTTGTACGTACAGTACCCAAACGGCTGCTGGAGAAACGTGGAGAGAGATCCTTATTTGAATTAGTGATGGGTGACTGGGACAAGTGATATAACTAATAGTACATTAATTAATATCCTCACACCTTTACTTTAGTTGTTTAAAGTAAAATACAAGCTAATTAGATTTTTCTTTCTAAGATAATCTTCTAAAATTCAATTAAGATTAGTTAGTTTCCACAAAGTATCTGTCATAAAATCACATCCGTTTCACATCTCATGAATCTTTTTGAAGTATTTGGGAGGCAATACTCCGTCGACTCCCTCTGTTAGTATTACTGAGTTCGACGAAATGTAGAATTTTATACCGTCCTTCATGGCAGCCTCCATGTCAATTTATACTACAACATCGCAATTCCCTCTCATTCCAGAAATAACCTTGTCCTTTGGGAAACCAGGAGCGAAGTGGATATGGTTTCTAGCCATTCTCTTCAGGCCTTGGGCTTTGATCAAGTCAATCACCTTCTTGTAAGTCCCGTGTACAACTGCTGGGTACAGGGTCGGGTCTTCAATCCTCTTCAGCAGCTACTCAGTCTCTACTTCTTCAATTGTGTGACCTTGGGCAGCTCTAATCCACAATACCTTAGCATCTCCATCCGGATCATCATCCTGCTTAACCTAGAATCTTTTCTTATCGTTTGTATCGACTATCTCCATAATTTTATCAACTTTGAGATCCTTGTAGCCCTTTTCCTTAGCCAGATAGTCAAGTAGATCGTTCATCTTAACATACCCATCAGAGTTGATCTTAACTCCCTCCTTGACGGCTCCATGTCGCAACAACCACGACATAGCCTTCGACAACCTAACATTAGGGTTGTCTTTTTTGGCGTGGTTTCCTTTCTTCTCCATTGTACTACCAACTAAATACAACTATATAAAAGAGTTAGGTAGGTGCAGTTTTAATGATTATTTTGTTGAATTCTGTCAAAGAATTTGATAGACAAAGAAGAAATAGTCTGGGTGGGTTATCAGTAGTCTTTGAGGATCCAACAGATGAACTCGTAAAAGTAGAAGTTCTGTTATTTCTATTTAGACTTTATGAACTTGGGGGTACCGTACATCTAGTGGAGGTATCTGATGTGGTCTTTGTAAATCTATACTATTCGTTTGGACTAGCTGTCCCAGGTATCTCTGTACTTCGACTCTACCTTCTTTTAATAGCCATGAACGTCTAAATACTTAGAGCTAGTGTCCTGTTACTCTACCTTTTTATCAATACCCTCACCTTTCTAATTTGAGTTTGTTTTCTTTCCCAAGGCATAAGTTTCCCTAAGGTTTATCTTCATTACTTTGCTCTTATAAGACAATATCATCTCATCGCTTTACTTTAACATTACAGGGTTGTTTACGAGCTACTCTATTTTACTCATGTTGTAGTAGATCATCGAGATCTTCTTCACAACAGCTGGCATTTTGAAAAAGAGAATGGCTCTAATATCGTACTCCGCTCTAATAGCCTAAAGGTTGAGGGAGATCCTCCGACAGTCTGCACCAGGAGACAACCGAACCCACTGCTCCTGTTTGAGTGATTCCTAAAAATGTATGATTACAGGTGATACCGTATCTCCTGTGGTGTAGAGTGGACTGTATCTCATGGATTTACTTTCGATGATAAGGTTGATCAAATAGCACAGCCCTCTAACAAAATCCTATTTAGCCATGGTTACACTGACAAACTCATTAACAACCACCTCCATTTCGAAGTAATGGGTGAGCATTCTCAACAAATACGTAAGACTGTGATTGAAGAATTCGTTTTCCATTCGTCTGAGGTTATTTTTAGGGTTTTTAAGCAAATCAATCAGCATTCCAACTATTACTATGTACTTCATTTTGGTATTTTAATTCTAGGATTTCCATCTATTGCATATCCTTTTAATGGAGTCTGTTAAGAAGGGGACCAGGTTGGTAGGAGGCTCCTTGAATTATAGAATGTAACAGAGCACACCTAAATGGAGGATAGGATCAGCATCCCTATACTGTTATTCTAACAAAGCAGAAGATACTCTACAGTCGTTAAACGTTTCATACGTATAATACTTGTACAAGCTGAGCAGGTTATCGAGCATATGCCTCCTCAATTTATGATTGAGATCTGATATCGTATGTACTTCCCTAGCCAGAGTGATAAAGCCTATTGAAATGGCAGAGGAGTTTGAGAAGAGTCCATCAAAATCGTTAAGAAAGTTTTTTTATGTATATGACTATTGGAAGTTCTTGCTGTTTTGGTTGAGATTTGATATTTTAAGTTTGTATTCGTATTAGGTCATATCCCCCAGCACTATGAAGGCGTCCCGACTGAATGTGTATAGGCATTTTATCAGGCCGTTCGGAAGGTTATACTTGAATACCTCCTATTCGTTCTTACTACCAGATATAGCCATGATCTTCGCATAGTACTCGTCTAGATCCTGCTGCATTCTCATCAGTTTAGTACGGAGTTCAGGATCTGGTTTCTTTTGGTTTGTGTACTCTTCAACCAGTTTGGCTGCGTTGATGAGGAGAGTGGTAAGTTTGAGAATTTTACTCTGTTCGCTAAGAGCATCAGAGAGGCTTAGGGAGGCTCGATGGAGTAGGGTTACTGGAGTATTAGGATTTTCCAACAGGTAGTCTATTCCATTTCGATCGAGACTACTAAAGTAAGAGTTAATAGAGGTTAATAGCCTACTTAGGGTAGGATCGTCATGATTGACGGGTTAGAATGGAAGGGTTCCTCCAAGTACCTTCATATCTTTTTCAATCATCCTATAAATTCTGTGTTTTATACCCATCATTTAGCCTACATTAGCTATCCGAGCAGTCTGTTAATAGATGCTGCGTAGAGTCCCCATATCCTGAGGGTTGGGGTATGCCGACACCCTCCGACCAATATCATTAGTGTGTCTGAGTAACTCCAAAAGTTGGCTGAATAGTCCATTATTCTTCACATGCTTCTTTTCGCTCTCTCTAAACCTCAGCAACTCCTCATTATACTCCTAAAGCAACTGTTTGTAGTGCTCCGGAAACGCTTAGCTGGACATCCGTTTAAATAGCGTTAGATTGCTTTAATAGATGTGTGATAGTCTGTTGATTTTATTCTTAAATTATTGCTGTTTTTGGATTACCCCTTATACCTTAGTCAGCTGCAGATCATCGTTAAGTTGATAGTATATCTATGCCATTTATTATCTGTGTTCTTTCATGTTTTTGCGTTGGGTGTCCATAGCAATTAGGTTCTACATCGATGCTGCCAACCGACTATAGGCGAGTTTATGCCAATTAGCCTTCTACTCGAAGAAAGCACACCTCTTTTTAAAGTTACTAAGAACATTCAGCATCATCAAGTTTATCTAAGTTCGGTACCTTTCAATATAGTCTTTAACATCTTTCGTATGGAGTTCCATAGCATCAAATCTAGCCACTGCGGGTACTAACTTAGCATCTCCCTACTCGTAATCGAACAGCTTCTACTGTAGTTTCAGCTGGAGGTCTTCAATATTCCGAATATGACTGGTTAATTTCTCTAACGCTTATTCCTCGGTATGATCCAATTGGATATGGATGTTGGGATCGTCCAGGTTGGTCACACAGCACATCCAGAACTGTCTGATCATCTATAGAACCTAGTCGATATCATTTATTGACATTTGGTATCTCAGCAGCAGTTGAAGGGCATTATTGCAATTATCCACCCTAACTAGAAGAGAGGGAAGGGCATCCCGACTAGCGTCAGCTTGCATCTCCCTTACAGGCATCACCTCCCTAATCTCTGAGAGTCGGTTGAGTGTAGTACGAATAGACTCTACAAAGTTTAGTGCGTAACTTAGTAGTTGTGTGGCGGGTGGAGAAGTCCTACTCTTCATCGAGATCGGTGGGTCGATAGGCTGGATCGTCGAGGAATGTTCAGGTTTAACTGCGAATATGCGACTTTTACTAGCTAACATAATATTTCTATGTGGTAGACCTAACTAATCATATTATCTGGCATAACCACCTGCTCAGCACTCGTTCTCATTCTATTCTGTTTCTTCAAGAAATGTCTAGGTCGGCTTTATGTCTCACAGGAATCTTATTAGGTGCTCACCCCTCAGCTCAACCCAGGATTACGATAAAGGCAGCATTTAGTCGATCAGAAACAGTGTGTGACTACTGTAATGGCTAGTAGCGCAGTGCAGCCTACACCTAACTACCAGGAGCTGAATAAAGAGTTCGATAATGACGATGTGGATAAGAGAGCGATGGTGATTAGTGTGTTCAACTTGGAAAATTAGTCGTCGATAAGGAGAAGAAGGAAGGTGAACAGAGCTACAATAACGGAGATAAAAACACAGACGTTTCCTGATTAATAAACGGCGAATGGGCATACTTCCGATCATGAGAGGATAGAATTGTGATTGGAATATATGTTTAAGCCCTTTCAATTACATAAGTCAGATGAATGGAATGCAGTTGGATGCATTTAGTAGGAAGAGATGGTTGGATGTAGTATCCCAGGGCCGAATACGAGATAGTAGTAATATTTGTTTTATAGTACAATCTGCGATTGATAGAGCAACACATTAATTCGTTCAAATTATATTTAAACCAATGATTTCGCAAAGGTCCAACTTTATGTATCGTAATTCTCTCTAACAATACAGTCGAATTTGAGGGAAATACAATAGCATAAGAAATTACCGCATAAATTCGACCCTCAATCTATCCGTTCCTATTGCTATCAAAGCATAATCTATGATTAAATCCAATACGTGTCCAAATCTCCATAATAGATAATATCCAATGAAGAGTTTTGTTGTTTTGGCTCTATGCCTAGCAATCATCTCCACCGAGATCATTCCTTTCAACAAGGACGCCATTGACAAAATATTCAAGGACAAGGCTACCACCCTCTTCCTCTTTACCACCACCGGTAAATAATCTGAGGATGCTCTCGCAGCATTCACAGAGCTCGATGAGTCTGCTCCTTCGGGCATACTCCTGTCTCACTCAAGCAGTGAAGACGGTCACGGATTATACCAGCGTCTTGCTGAGTACGTCGGAGTCGATGTTTCAACTGTGCCTACTGTTGTCTATGTCGCTGGAACAGGAGAGAAATACGTGTTGGAAGGAGAGTACACTAAGGACAAACTCATTGAGTTCATCGGCAAGGCTGAGGACAAGGAGCTCGAGCAATTCCTTAAATCCCATCCTATCCCCGAGACCAATGATGAGGGAGTCAAGGTTGCAGTAGGTAAGACCTTCAAGAACATGGTGCTTGAAAACGACAAGGAGGTTTTGGTAGAGTTCTACGCCCCATGGTGTGGACACTGTAAGCAACTAGCCCCCGAATTAGAGAAGGCTGCCCAAACCCTCTCTAAAAACCCTAACATATTAATCGTTAAGGTTGATTCCACTGGAAATGAGGTTGCAGGCATCGAGATCCAAGGCTATCCTACTCTTAAATGGTGGAGAAAGGACAAGTCTCTTGCCCCTATCGACTACACTGGAGGCAGAGACGCCAACGGAATCGTCCAATGGATCAAGGAGCATACTGAACACGAGTGGGTTGAAACTGGTTCTGATGAGCAGAAGACCGACTCTCAAACTCAGGAAAACTCAGAACTCTGATTTCTTGCGTTTAAAATGGTGTATTGTTAATAAATTTGTTTGAAATGAGTGTCGAAAACACTCAATGAGTATTATTTAAATATGGTTAACTACTTGAGGGTAAGTGATGCCAAATACTGCCTCTATGCTATATTTCTGGTGACATTAGGAATAATTGCGCTCCACTATCTGTTAGATGCCGGGTTGTCGTGCATAGACGCTAATGGGTGCCTCCGGTCTTACTGTAGCATCACCGACTTAAATGACGACTACACTAAAGCTTACAACGCTGCTCTAAAAAACGCAACGTGCTATAAACTCTCATGATTTGATATGGTGGATTAACTTGTATTTAAAATCAAATATGAAAAACCAGGGGAGGCGAAAAGATAGGAAGATGGTGCCCGAAACTGAAGAAAAGGCAGAAGACGTGCAAGACAACCAAGAAGAGAAGAAGTAGTAGAAGTTCAGCCTATACGCCCTGCTGGAGGTGGAGAAGACTGCCACCATCGATGAAATTGTAAGAGACTCACCATTCAGAAAAAGAGTTATAAGAAGCTAGTGCTAAAAGTACACCCCGACAAGAACAAGGACGACCCTGAGGCTCGTACCAAGTTCTCCAAGCTTACTGAAGCCTACCAATTATTAACAGACCCCCAAAAGCGCGCTGAGTACGACTAAACGGGGACAATTGGGGATGATTTTAATCTGAGTGCTTTTCAGGCAGCCTACCACTACTTCCGACAGATATTCAAGCCTCTAAAAGAAGAGGACATTCAAGACTTCGCTAGCAGGTATATCGGCGGGTAGATGTAAACCTAAGACTTAAAATTGTTCTATATGTAGCACAATGGTGATGTCACCTTCATTCTGGAGCACATCCCTCTCAGCACCAATGCTGACATCCCAAGATACATAAAGTTCTTTGAGGAGCAGTTTAAGGAGAAACTGTTAGTGGAGAACAAAAACTTTAAGAAAACGAAGAACAATATAAAGTTACTACCCAATTAGTAGAAGGAGGTAGAAAACGAGAAGATGGAGATGAAGAAGAGGGACATGCAAGCGCTAGTACATCTGATACAGGATAGAGGTCCCTTTAAGAGAGACTTCCTGGCAGATTTATAAAAGAAATATGTGGGGAAGAAGACTAAACCTTAGAGTTTAGAAAAGAGGGAGCCTGTTAGGAAAATCAATAAAAAATGATGTTGTGTGTTAGTGTGTTTTTTAGGAATTAATCTTAGAGAGCTATTAAGAAGCACGCTATAGCTTTAAAATATTTTCGGTCTATACAAATATCATATTATGCTTCCGTCTGATGGTTTCAGTCAATCAAACAATATAAAAAGATAAGGTAATTGATGTCTTGCTCAGATCTACTTGGGTAGTTAAGTAATGCGTCTCAATGTCTTTAAACTGTTTAGCTTGTTATCGCCTAAATCATAGTGATACTTCAAAGCATACTTAGAGCTGATTTTCGAAACAATAACAAATCATCATGCAGGTGCAAAGTGTTGTTCGAAGTGTTCGATACACTTTACTGCGCTAAAGTCTTCTCTAGTGTCGTCATCACGCACAACGAAGAAACACCTCGTCTCCTTGTGTTCAGGATGCACATCTACCACAATGTTCTTGAGGTTCTTCAGCTTATCTGCTGACCTTTAGTGGAAGGACAGTAACTCCACTACCTGTGATTAACTAAAAATGTACCAAAGCTTTCTCCTTCTCAGGAAGCGGCTTCCCATTGGTAGCCCGAGAGAGGATATTCTTGAACAGACTCTTGAGTTTGTTTATGTCGTTATACTGCTCACCTGCGAACGTGAACTCGACAAGCTGTCGCTTCTTGTTTCTACGCTCCTCTTTTAGTTTCATGTCAAATTCCTTGCGCAGCTTGTCGACGATGCCCGAGTAGTGAAAGCGGTGCTTCTCGTTGAATTCGTCAAGCAGCTTACCCTCTGTTTTTTGAATCTTGATCTCCTGTTCCCCGATCTTCAGTCCTTATGTAGTCATCTTCTTGCAGAGCTACTCAGTGTAGTCTGTCTTATTGATGGCGAAGTTGCCTTCGGTCTTGTTGAAGCGAGTGTAAGGAGCGTGCACTCCGAAGGACCTCATGAGTGCCTAGACGATTAGCTTGAAGTTGATGCTGGTCTATTTGTCGGCGGTCAGCGTGAAGAAGGGCGCGGTGTTCATCGATAACACGACCGCATCGGCCAACATTGCGCGCGAGTTGCATGCTGCCGCTAAGGCGAAAGGCTTCGACTTCCTCGACGCGCCGGTTTCGGGCGGCCAGGCCGGCGCCGAGAACGGCGTACTCACCGTAATGATCGGCGGCGAGGCCGCTGCCTTCGAGAAGGCAAAGCCGGTCATCGCACACTATGCACGCATGATGAACCTGATCGGGCCTGCCGGTGCCGGCCAGCTTGCCAAGATGGTCAATCAAATCTGCATCGCCGGCATCGTGCAGGGCCTTGCCGAGGGACTGCATCTCGCCCAGAAATCGGGCCTCGACATCCCCAAAGTGATGGAAACGATTTCTAAGGGTGCAGCGCAATCCTGGCAGATGGAGAACCGCTGGCAAACGATGGCGGATGGCAAGTACGACTTCGGTTTCGCAGTAGATTGGATGCGCAAGGATCTCGGCATCTGCCTCGACGAAGCCCGCCGCGCCGGCGCCAGCCTGCCGCTGACGGCGCTGGTCGACCAGTTCTACTCCGAGGTTCAGCGGATG
>JAOXNN020215046.1:0-16910 GCA_028571205.2 Hydropsyche betteni
TATTGCTGGAAAAAAAGTGATCCCGTAAAATTCAATCCCTACCCCCCCCCCATGAATTTTTTAAAAATGTGTACTGATTTTTATTTTGGAAAAAATGGTCACCTTAACTTATCTCAAGTTTTTGTATGAGTTAATAGTTCTTTTTATGTGATTTCTGTTAATATAACACGATTTATTGTATCTTGTTGCTCTGTTCAACTTTTATGTGTTCAATTATCTTGTGTTCATCTGCCATGGGTTCGAGTTTCTATTTACCAATAATTTTATGCAAAATTATTTTTTTACAAACCTAATATTTATTTCAACTATGGTCATTTATAAAAAACTTGAGACCAAAAATCATGTGATTACTGTATCTGTCACTTAAAGATCGTTTGACGTTTTCGGTTATTGAAATTCTTATATTCAATATTGAAATAATCAACGAATATTAAATATATTCCTATTTTACAGAAAATATATAAATAATGGAGAGCAGACACGACGTTTGCGTGATTTTGGATGATCGATTGATTGATATGTTGGAGTTGATGGAAGATAAAGTTCAGAGTCAAATGAACGTGGAGAATGCCTTGAAAAGTGGAAGTATACATTTGGCTAAGTCCAGATATATCATGGGACAAAACGCGATTTCTACATTGCAGCTTCCAACTGAGAACACGTCTGATTTCACGGCGATGGCAAAAGTTGAGAAGAATGATGTCAATGAAGAAACAATTAAATATGAACAGTATTCATTAGTCGATCCCGAGGACACTGTTTCAAATCCAATTAAATTGTTCGGTGTTTTAGTACCTCAAAATCTGCATCAAGCTCAAAATATATTCAAGAAATGTGTTGAATACATAGTTGAATCGGTGAACATTGATAAAAAGCTAAATATAATTATTGAGGAGGTTACTAAATTGAAATTGTTAAAATTAACGTTATCACCGGAAGAATGAAAAAAATTGTATTTAAAAGTCGGATTTGTTAATGTTAAGATTATATAAGTTTCTGTTGATTAATTTAAATTATAAATAAACAATTTGAAATGATTAAATAGTCTTTTTTGTATTAAGGTATATGTAATATATTTAAAATTATTAAAAACAACTTAATAAAAGTATTTGGATATATTTTATAATTAACATTAACTAAGCACTTTGAACAAGTGATGCTCAAAAAGATACTTTACTTTTAAATTTACTTGAATTTTCAATAATAAAAATAAAATTTTCAAGAATAAAAATCAAAAAAAACAGCTCTTATTTAGAAAAAAATCGGAATATCAATAAATCCTTATTATATTTATAAAAATTACAAGTTTTAGTAATAATTGAAGGCGAATTATACTTTTTGTAGTTATCGGCCTATATAGCGTTGACTGCACAACATGTCCTTGATACTTGAATCTGAAGGTTTTTCATTAAAATATATACCACCACTACTTTTCACTGACAATAAGAAAAAAGTAACTCTTGTAAAGAAAATCGTTGATACCGTTTCTCATAAATAGGTTTAAAACCACCTGTCCATATACTAGCCTCGTTATATGTGGCTCTACTTGATAGATTAGTGGAAAACAGTACATTTACCAATGGTTAGTTAACGATTGATTTCGTATACAGTCAATATTAAGATTTTTTTGCCTTATATTCAAATCAAAAGGTTGATATGCTGATCGTTTTTCTCATATGTTTAAAATACACTTTTGAAATGAAATAAAGTAATATGAAATATTAATAATTATTTGTTTTTCACCGCTTCCATATTAAAATTTTGTCAATTGACTATAATCAAATAAGGGGAAGGGTCCAATTGAGTTGAAACATATTGGGCTATACGATAAGTTAAGTAATGAGAAAATTGATTTTATTCTGAAATAACTTACTTTTTTCAATACACTTGATGCCCAAAAAAATTCCAGAAGATCTTGATTCATCATTATATAAGAATTCAAAAAAAATTTCACAAACTAAATTTTTTCACATTCCCATCATTTCGTTATAAATAGACGAGTTTCACAACTTATCATATTGAATAATTTTATATATCAATATCAACATTTAATAATAGTTTACAACTTATCCATCACCATGTACATGATGTTGTAGCCAATTTAATACAAGTTAGAGACGTATCCTTTGATCGATAATGATGCATCATTTTTCTAATCAAACTGTTTACTAAGACGTTATATAAATGGGACTTGAACGAATTTCTTGTCAGATACATTAGGATCTTGAAGATTTCAAACATACGTCAGGAAAAAAAGACAAGCCAAGATGAAAACGTTTCTTATTTTCGTTTGTTTGATTGTGGCAATTCAGGTAATCACATTATCTATGTGTTTGAAAAATATAAACATTTCTATCATTTTATCTCCTGTATATTTATGTTAATATTAATTCTTCGTGTGTGTTCGATTGCTTTATTTAATTTTTGTATAGTCGTTTTTATCATATTGGATTTGATAACTGTATGTCACCATTTTTTTTAGTAAATGTAAATAATCAATTCCGTGAAATTTTCAAAAAATAAATGATTTTAATAAGCAACTATAATATATATTTTTTTAATTTTAGGCATTAACTGATGAACAAAAGGAAAAATTGAAAAAACATAACGGCGAATGCTTATCCGAAGCCAACATAGATTTGGCTTCAGTACAAAAGCTACGCGCCGGAGATTATAAAGTTGAAAGCGATCCTCTCAAGAAATTCGCCTTATGTATGCTTATTAAATCTGAATTGATGACCAAGGAAGGCAAATTCAAGAAAGACATCGCTTTGTCTAAGATTCCAGTAGAAGCCGATAGAGCCGCAGCTGAAAGACTTATTGACGCTTGTCTGGCTAATAAAGGAAACACGCCTGAACAATCGGCATGGAATTATGTGAAATGTTATCATGAAAAGAATCCTAAACATCCCATCTTGTAAAAATTGTATATTATTGAAATATTAATATTTATCTGACCATATTTTATTTTATTTTCACATATTCATGAACCTTACAAACATTTTAGTTAACTTTTTGTTTTTTCACATTTATATTGTGTTTAGTGATAAAAATTCCAGTCGAAGAATCACAAAAGTTATATAGACATATTACATTATATTTAATAATTGATCTGAAAAAATATATAATACAATATAACAGATACATATATTATAAATTGTTCTGAATTAAAAAAAATTACGTATATCTCAACCGGTTTAATAACATTGCCTATAAATCGGATCACGATCAATGTCATGTAATCGATCAATAATTAACAAAGGTTATATAATATCTATTATCCATTATATAATGTCATGGCTAACATTTTCAGGTAATATATAAAAATATTACAGTAATGGTATAATAGGGAAAATAATTAATAAGTCATACTACTTGATTAAAGAGTGGTGATTTAGGAGAAGATAATTATTATATGGTACAGAATCGAAAATAATTAATTAAGATAAATCATTTTTAGCGCTTCGGAAAAATGTCCACTTCCATAAATATTTTCGAGGAAATCTAATAATCGATAAATTATAAATATTTGTTATGGAATATGAGAATTCATAATCGGATAAATGAGAAATTTGAACAGTTTCGCTTAAATTATCTTATATTTATTTTTCGATGAAAATTTTACGATTTGACTATCATATTGATATTTATTTAAAAAAACCTTTCATCGATAATTTTATAAAATAACACATCAATGTTTTAATTTTCTAATGCAAATTCGTTATTTGTATCGAAGGTATTCATTGAATATTATGAAATCTATTACTGTGTTAAGGCGATCGAGATAATTGTGCGAAACTATAATTAAACATCGATAGTTTTATTATAAATATATTCCTGTCGTTGAAAATATTTTTAAATTTTATAATTTGAAAAAAACAATTTATAATATAAAGTCGAATATCAGAAACAACCTTGGAAGAAATTGTTTTTGTTTCCTTCAAAATTCACCGGCTTTTCGCACGATATATTTTTAACTGACGATCATTACATATGATAATTTTATTAATTTATACAAATTAAGTTATATTATATAAAAAAAATTTCTCTATAGATAGTCTTAAATTTGTTTAACTGAAATGTTATCAAGCGGAAAGAAAATATGATATAAAATTTTTTGTGTGTTTTGCGAGCAAGATTCGTTTATCTGAAGCATTGGGTTATCGAAATTTTTGAGTTTGTTCAAAAAAATCGAATATCTCTGTGTACCAATTACGAATTAGAATACGAAAAAACCACAGATTTCTAAAACTGTTATTTTACACAGTATACGACAAAATCTAACTATATTTTCAACATACGAACTAAACTCACACATAACCATTCTGAAAACATCTCCGATTTCGATAACGCGCAAATCCCAACAACACGATCATCGCGAATACACATTATACAACCAAAAACGGTCCAATTATGAACAATCTCGACGATGACCAAACTTCCACGGACCGCAGTTTGAACGTCCGACCTTCGGACCTTTCGACGACCGTCGCCGATCGCATCAGGGACCTTTCATGTTTTCGAAAAAACACTGAAACGAACACAGACGCATAAAAAACGGTAATAATTGCGAGACGGCCCCACTATCGGAAGATGTCCCCTACTATCGGTCATCGGGAAAAAACCTCGCCATTTCTGTATAAAAGGGTTTGTCGATGACTCTTCGGGCACATTGTCACGAGATCACAGTCGCTCTCAGGCCAAGCAAACTCTTCAGCATGAAGTTCCTCGTGATTGCCGTTGCCTTCGCCATGTTCGTCAGCGCCCAGGTAATTGTCCATCTTCGTCGTCGGAGTACATCGTCGACTATTATACATCGATCATGTTTGGTTCCTGGTTGGAAATTTCGATTTTTTCCTCTCATTTTCGGTGATGAATGTTCAGAATGCAGCAACAGCACAATGTCCATTGTCGTCGTCATTATTATCAGAGTCCATCATCGACTATTAAATATCATCGATGTCCGGTTCCTGGTTGAAAATTTCGATTTTTTTTTTTTAAGTTTTTCGTATAAATTTTGATTATTTTTGGTAATTTATGAATGTTCATCGGTATCTATAATATAATGCAGTAGCAGAATTTCCATCGTCAGACTTCATTGTTCGTCGATGATGGAAAATTCGATTGTGTTTTGCCGTTTTTCGATAAATTTCGATTTTATTTAAATAATATTTTTTCGCTTTAATTTATACGTCATTTTTCGTTTAATTAATATAAAAGTAATCACTGTCGAAAGACTTTTCTAATATATAATGTGAAAATACGTTTTTACGTATCCGGAATTTTCGTTTTTCCACTATTTGCATTCACATTTCATTTAATATATTAAATACCCGCTTTCATGTTTTTATTTCTCGCAATTTAAACCAGAAATGTTTAAAATCCAATTAATATTTAGTTAAATTCACTACTATCGACAGTCATTGTTCAAACGTATCAGTCACTCGTTACTGATATTTGTCAATTTTTAATTTTTCTATTCTTATTTTTTCGGTTAAGCAGTTTTCTGATCTTGTCTTTAATGCGGTCACATCAAAAGTTCAAATCTATTCATATCATAGAAAAACCTTATATAAACCGAAAAATATATGTCAAATGCGTGATTTTTCCAATGATAATTTTTTTTTTCAAATATTTGAAACACTCAATTTTCGTTTAACTATGTTTTTTTTTTATAGTCGATTCCTTCAAATTTGTATCAACTGTATTATTCACCATATTATTTTTTTATTAAATTAAGAGAATATTTTTTTTCTTTAAAGAAAATTTTCAACCAACTTTCATCTTTCTATCGACTTAAATCAAATTTTTCAACAACAAATCCAAATATTAACGACATTTTTCTTTCATGAAACCATCAGGCGCTGACTGAGGCCCAAAAGGAGCTGGTCAAAGCCAACTCCAAGAAATGCATCGCATCGACCGGAGTCGACACGGCCCTCATCCAAAAGATCAGAGCCGGAGACTTCGACTTCAAGGACGACAAAATGAACGACTACGTGTTCTGCATGCTGAAGAAGAGCGGCCTGATGGACGACGAAGGTGTCTTCAACAAGGACGCCGCTCTCTCCAAGGTCGGCGATGACATCAAGGACATCGTCAGCAAGGCCATCGATGCCTGTCTCGGAGAGACCGGTGCCACCAAGGAAGAGAAGTCCTTCAACTACATCAAGTGCTACCACAAGGAAAGGCCCAACCACGACATCGTCTAAGAACTTATTCGATCCCTCGTATATGAACCCATCCTGAATTTTACCTACTTTGACAGTGTTTCCTTGCATTTTTAGTACAAAATTTTCGGTTTTTTTATTTATCCAAATTCTCTGATTATATATATTATATAATATATTGAAAGTATTTGAAGTTTCGTTGAAATTCTTCTTTTCCTAAAAAAATAAATAAATACAAAAAATAATCGTTGAAACTGGTTTTTTTTATTTTATTCCGCTTTTACAAATAAGATTTTGAAATTGAATTGAAAATAACCGTATGCTTTAATCGTATTTTTTTTAGTACTGAACTGAAAAAATATATAAACACATATTACAATAATTATTTCTTTTCTAAAGACTATGGTCAAATTTGTAAAAGGTAGAATTTGATTTTTGTACAATCTTTTTCAAATTTGTCCATCTATGTCTTCTAGTCTTCAACTTTTAACGTGAATTTAATTTTCTTTCTTCGATTTTAATTGTTAACTGAAATTAAACAAATTCAAAAAATACTTATGTAACAACTTTGTTCGTAAAATGTTTACATAATTCACTAGAGTCATGATCAGATAAAAATTATCTAAATAATCAATTTTATACATATTTTAACTATTATTAATTAAAATTTCAAACAGATAAAGTGATTTATATATTATCTATGTTTTTAGCTAAATTTATGTTTATGTTAGATTTTGTATGAAAATCGTGAAAATTCCTATTTATACGTTAAATACCACATGTCGTATCGATATTTTGATTTTTTTTATTTTCATTTGAATATCATAAGAGGTTTAAAAATAGATGAAAATATAACATAAACAATTCATGATAAAGTAGGCAGATGTGAACAAAAATTGTTACTAACCAAGAAAATGATAAATTTATTGAATGAGAAAAATCGATGAAACAACATAACTAATTAGAGATTTTAACGATATTTCGAAATTTTATCAAAAGAAAAAATACCTGAAATGTATTCCAAGACAATTCATAGAAAATGATGCCATCGCCAAAATCAATACGTATGTACACACTGCGATACTCTTTTGTAAAACAGAATT
The DNA here is from genome assembly GCA_028571205.2 of Hydropsyche betteni. Lineage (NCBI taxonomy): Eukaryota > Metazoa > Arthropoda > Insecta > Trichoptera > Hydropsychidae > Hydropsyche > Hydropsyche betteni. The sequence continues at coordinate 7,274 of JAOXNN020215046.1, forward strand.
AGTCAGTAATGTGTAATTTTAAAATATTATTTTTGTAAACACATCAAACATCTCATAGTATCATATATGTGTAATGTGATACATACAAATTTTATTTATCTATATAAGATAAAACGAAAAGTTAAATTATGCATTTGGTTTATCTAAATAAGTTGAATTATGTGCCGAACAAAGTTTTATTTATATTATAATTTTTATTAAAGCAATTACGATTAGGCTAACGATCATTATAATATAAATAAACCACAGCTTTTTAAAACCGAACAAATCATACGCTTTCTTTAATTTTCTGTTATATCAGAAAAAATAAACCATTTCCGACACTAAAAAACTTATCAATGTGTACTTATAGCAAGAAATGTCAGTGAGTTTTTTTAATAATTTTTTTTCAAATCTAACAGTATTTTTTCAAAACATTATAATCAATCAAAAAACCGCGAAAATTCAAATTTAAAATGTTTCTGATTCTATGTAGTTTTAATTATATTTTTTTCACATAGGTATAATTATTTTTTTAATATCAAACACATTTGACTCATAATAAGTCAATTTTTTTGAATCTTTTTTAGATTAACAATTATATTAAATACAACAATGACATAATTATTCATTCTATGTAGAATATCAACCTTTCTCAAACATTAATTTTTATTTCGAACATATTTATATATTTTTTAATTCAAATTGATCATATCAAAAAAAAACCCAACTAGATCCCAAAAATTTTATTAATCCCCATCCGAAAAATAATCAAAACTAAAACCGAAGAAATTACCATAATTCAAAAACATGATCCACCATCGTGAAAAAAATAACCAACCTCAACCGAAAACCAACAACCCTCCAAACAATCAACCCCGCGGCCCACAGTTCAAACATACGACCTTTGACCTTTCGGCAGTTGGGAATCTTTAATATTTTCGAAAAAAAAAAACACCGAAAGAACACACACACGGCAAACAGTATTGATTGAGAGACTGCCCCACCATCGGAAGATATCCCCTACTACCAGATCATCGGGAGAAAAAAAAACCGGCATTTCGATATAAAAGGGTTTGCCGAAGGCATCTGAGGCACATTGTGAAAAGATCACAGTCGGTCTTCAAGCAAATTCTTCATCATGAAGTTCCTCGTGATTGCTGTCGCCTTCGCCATGTTCGTCAGCGCCCAGGTAATTGTCCATCATCGTCATCGTCATCGTCAACATCAGAGCTCCTGGTTGAAAATATTCGATGGATAGATTTAGATTTTTTTCCGATTAGTTTTAATGTTGGTTTAATTGGTTTTCGGTTATTTATGTATGTCGATTATATTATCGTTAATATGTGTAATTTGTATATAATAGTTGGTAATTGTCCATCATCAGATGCATCATTCATGTCCGTTTTCTAGTGGAAAACATTCGATGTATGGATTTTTTTTCGATTATATATTTAGTTTTTTATATAGATTTAATTTTTTTGGTAATTTATTAATTTTGATTTCATCGATATTGATATTTAGATTATATAAATGGAAATTATTCACCATCAACTACATCATCCATATCCTTTTCTTAAATGGTAAACTTTTGATTTTATTTTTTTTCTGATTATTTACTTTTTATATATATTTGAATTTTTTTTGATAATTTATATATATTTTTTCATAATTTTATATGATTTTCATTATGTAAGATGTTTTTGAAATAATACATCATAATTTTTTCATAAAAAAATTTGACTTTTGAAGCGTTTGAATACTAAACACTATTTTTTCCGATTTTCAAGATTTTCTATAAATCTAATTTTAAATTTATCAATATATGCAGTTTATATAACTTTTATTCAGATATTTTTGATATACCATTATTTTTTCATAACAAAATATTAGTTTCGATGAGTCTGAAGACTTTTTTTTCGGACGATCATTCATTTACAGTTACCACCTTGCGCACAACATCAAAGTTTTCGACGTAAAAGCTAAACCATCATATTACTAAGCTCATAAACTCAACATCCTTTTAACTTGAATTTATCAAAATCTTCAACCACAAAACATAACCATTGACTGATATCACTGAATTCACAACTCTAACATCCTCATGACTTACATTCATCAAAATTTTCACCATCAAAGCTCGACCATTGACTGAGATTATTGATCTTGCAAACTCTAACATCCATTGATTTTCTTCCATGGCACCATCAGGCGCTGACTGATGCACAAAAGGAGGAAGTCAGAGCCCTCGCCAAGAAGTGCATCGCCGAGACTGGTGTCGAAACCGACACCCTCAAAAAGATGAGAGGCGGAGACTACGACATCGTCGACTCCAAATTGAACAGCTACGTGTTCTGCATGATGAAGAAGAACAACTTGATGAACGACGACGGCGTCTTCAACAAGGACGCCGCCATGGCCAAGGTCGGTGATGACATCAAGGATGTCGTCAGCAAGGCTATCGATAAATGCCTTAAAGAGACCGCTGACACCAACGAAGAGAAGGCCTTCAAATACCTCAAGTGTTACCACAAGGAAAGGCCCAACCACGACTTCATCTAAACTGCTCTTCGTTTCTTATTATTAGTCCATCATGAATCCTTTTTGCTCGACAGCGACTTCTTCAATATCGGTCTTTAGTACAAACTCGGCTTTGAAAAGGTTTTTCGGTTCATGTTTATGTCTAAATTATCTGCTTGTGTGTAAATATATATATATATGTATATTTATTTTTGTGTATATATAAATGTTATATACTCATCTATAAATGTATCGATAGCATTTGATATTGTGTTGAATCGTACTTCTTTTCTAAAAAAATAAAAAAAATGAAAAAAATAAAGCAAAATTATCATCAAAAATTATTTTTTATTTAACCTTTAAAAATTATATTTATGATTGAAATAAAAAAATACACGTTTAAATTTGAAAATCATATATTGGACATAATTATAATACACGCTCAGTATATGGCATATCTTCAAAAAATCTTTTGTTTTTTAATTTTCAATTTTTCAAAGCTTATTCAATATTTTTATTATTAATTGAAATTAAACAATAATAATTTAAAAAATACAATTTTGTTTTTAAAATGGTAACACAATTTCACTCGTGTGATGATCGGAATCAAAATCATCCAAATAATCAATTTTAAACATATTTTCACTATAATATTATAATATGTTATTTATAAAAATTTAAAAACAGAGAGAGATTCATTAATAAAATAACGTAGGTATCTTTGTGAGCATAGGCACAGTCAATTTAACAAAATTTATGTTTACATTAGATTTCGTTGGAAAATCGTCAAAATTCCTATTTTTGTGCGCCGAATGCGACATGTTATCTTGATATATTGATTTTTTTTATTTTCATTTGAATAATATTAGAGAAGTTAAATTTATCGTAATTTTTAATTTACAGGTAATCCGCTATTTTTTTACCAATTATCGGTTAACCGGTAAATTAAATATAAAACCGGAAAAAATTAAGAAAAACCACAAACCTACACAACTCGACATTTCTTCGGAAATATATTTAAAAAAAAAACATTTGTCAAAAGTTATGTTATAATAAAAAATAAAAAATCCCCCTATAAAATATAGGCAGGCCTACGATATATAGGCCTTTAAATATTAAATATAGGTCGTCAAATATATATGCCGTTAAATATATAGGCTGTTAAATATATAGGCCGTTAAATATATAGGCCCTTAAATATATAGGCATATAAAATATAAGAGGTTTTATAACAGATGAAGTAACGATGGTGAGGTAAAAGGTAAGGTTTAATGATGTTTCAAAATTTTATCCAAAGAAAAAATACCTGAAAAGCATTCCAGAATTATTCATCGAAAATGGTGATACTTAAAATCTATACGTACATACGTACTTATGTAGGCATACGACAATACTCTTTTTTTAAATAAGATTAGCCAATAATGTGTAATTTTAAAATGTGATTCTTATACTCGTAAATACATCAAAGTTCTCATAGTATTATATACGTATAATATTTGCAGATTTGGTATATCTAAATAAGATAAACCGAAAAGTTAAATTATGTGTATGGTTTGTCTAAATAAGTTGAATTATTATATTTGTGAAACAAAATTTTATTTGCATTATATTTTTTATCATAGCAAATACGATTAAGCTAATCATAATTAAATATAGAGAATCCACAGCTTTTTAAAACTGAACAAATTGTTACTTTCTTTAATTTCCTGTTGCATAAGAAAAAAATAAAATATTTCCGACACTAAAAAACTTATCAACATGAACTTATAGTTAAAGATATCAGTTGATTTTACAAATTAAAATTTTTAAAATTCATCAAGAATTTTTTCAGAACATTATAATTAATTTAAAAAACTGTGATAATTTAAATTTGAAAATTTTTCGACTTAGACTAACTGTATAGTTTAATAATATATTTTTTCACACAGGTATAATTATTTTTAACATAAAACATACTCGACTCATAATAGTTTGATTCTTTATACATCTTTTCTTGATTGACTATTAAATGAAATACAACAATGACTTCATCATTCATACTATGTAGAATATCATACTTTCTCAAACAATAATTTTTATTTTGAACATATTTATTTATTTTTTAATTTAAATCGATCTAATTGAAAAAATTGAAGAAATTTTATAAATCCGCATTCAAACTGAAAAATAATCAAAACCAAAACCGAAGAAACTACCATTACTTAAACACGTGATCCACCATCATCAAAAAAGCACATCAACTGAAAACGAACAACCCTTCAAATAAACCAGCCAACCTTTCATCAACCCCGCGGCCCACAGTTCAAACATACGACCTTTGGACCTTTCGAGAGATGGAAGTCTTTAATATTTTCGAAAAAAAAAAATACCGAAATGAACACACACACGTCAAACGGCAATAATTGAGAGATGGCCCCTCCATTGGAAGATGTCCCCTACTACCAGGTCATCAGGAGAAAAACACCAGCAATCCGATATAAAAGGATTTGCCGAAGACATCTGAGGCACATTGTGAAAAGATCACAGTCGGTCTTCAAGCAAATTCTTCATCATGAAGTTCCTCGTGATTGCTGTCGCCTTCGCCATGTTCGTCAGCGCCCAGGTAATTGTCCATCAGCATCGTCATCATCAACATCAGAACTCCTTGGTTGAAAACATTCGACGGATAGATTTAGTTTTTTTTCGATTTTTTTTGTTTTTATATATATTTTATTAATTTTGGTAATTTTTAAATGTTAATTTTATCATTGTCGATATATGTAGTTTTTATAATTGATCAACTAATTCATCCATATACGTTTCATAGTGGAAAAATTTCGACGGATAGATTTTGATTTTTTTCCGATTTTTTGATAATTTATGTATGCTGTCTTTATCATCTTATATGATTTTCATTACATTATATATTTTATTCTAAACTAAAAACTATTTTTTCTGATTACATTTTTTTTTTATAAATATTTGTTTCATCATAATCATCGATATATGCAGTTTATATTATATATGAAAATTTTATTTTTCATTATTTTTTTCATAGAGAAAATATGGCTCTCGAGGAGTTTGAGAACTAAAAACTGTTTAATTCTGAATGGTTATTCTTTTATAGACCTTACCACCTTTTGCTTAACATAAAAGTTTTCAACCACAAAACTAATACATTGAGTGATATCACTGAACTCGCAACTCTAACATCCTTTTAACTTTACATTCATCAAAATTTTCATCGACAAAGCTTAACCATTGACTGAAATTATTGATCTTACAAACTCTAACAACCATTTATTTTTTTCCATGACACCATCAGGCGCTGACTGAGGCACAAAAGGAGGAAGTCAGAGCCCTGGCCAAGAAGTGCATCGCCGAGACTGGTGTTGAAACAGCCACCGTCCAAAAGATGAGAGGAGGAGACTACAGCATGCACGATGACAAATTAAACAGCTACGTGTTCTGCATGATGAAGAAGAACAAGTTGATGAACGACGAAGGCGTCTTCAACAAGGACGCCGCCATGGCCAAGGTCGGCGATGACATCAAGGATATTGTCAGCAAGGCTATCGATACTTGCCTTAAAGAGACCGCTGACACCAACGAAGAGAAGGCCTTCAAGTACCTCAAGTGTTACCATAAGGAAAGGCCCAACCACGACTTCATCTAAACTGCTCTTCGTTTCTTATAAATAGTCCATTATGAATCCTTTTTACTCGACAGCGACTTCTACAATTTCGGTCTTTAGTACAAACTCGGCATTGAAAAGGTTTTTTGGTTAATGATTTATGTCTAAATTATCTGCTTGTATGTATATATTATATGTATATTTATTTGGGTGTATATGTAAATTTCATATATACATTTGTAAATGAATCGATGGTATTTGATATTATGTTGAATCGTACTTCTTTTCTGAAAAAAAAACGGAAAAAAAATAAAGAAAAATAATAATTACAAATCATTTTTTATTTATCCTTTAAAAACTATAATTGAGATCAAAATAAAATAAAAATACATGCTTGAATTTGAAAATCATATATTGGACTATAATTACATGCTCAATATAGTTTTAAAAAAATCTTTTGGTGTTTGTTTATCAATTTTTCAAAGCATGTTTTATATTTTTTGCAATTATAGCGCGTATTAAAAACATTAAATTTAATCTAAAAAAATAATCTGACAAAAGAAACCACAATAAGCTAGATTTTTTTTGCAAAATTCATATAATTTTCATCAAATAGTGTTGATAAAACTATGAAATAAACCCACAATATATAAAAAAACTCAAATAAAAAATTAATATACTCCGATATATTGAACAAAAAATATTATACTCCAGTATATTATATCGAAAGAATGAAAATTTGAATAATTGTTTTCACAATCTAACAATTAGTTTATTAACACATATAGGCGTCCTGATAAGATTTTTTTTCATATTCTCACCTTGACATCATGTGAATAAAGTGCATTTTTGGATTGACAACATGTTATATAATATTTATTAAACGAGATATATTTATTTTTTCAATAAACCTTTATACAACTGACACGCACCGAAAAAATGATAATCAATGGTTTTGTTGATCGCACCGGATCCCACCGATCACCGAAATTAAGCGGCAAGTGATGTGGTCAATAGATGAATGTAATCATGTACTTTAGACCACAGACTATTTGGCGAGGGATAGATTTCGAAATCTCCATATATTACATCACGGTTGATAAAAGTGTTGTTGCCATTCAAGTGATGATTACAGGAAAGATATTGGATGTGTCACAGGTGTGGAAGATTCGAATCCTCAAAGTCTCAATGCATGAATAGAAAATTGAAAAGAATCATATGTATGGCTGAAATGTTCATCTTTGTTAGATGTGAATTTTGTTTGCATTGAATAGATAGTTTTTGGGAAAAAAATATTTTGAACGACTGAAAACTAAAGTTTTGGAAATTATCCTAGATTCAAATTAGATTGTTAATCTTTATTGCAATGTTTCGAAATACTCAAATACTGAAATTGCAGTATAATCAAAACTTATTTATTCTTTCACTACAGTACTAAATTTCTATACTTTTGACATCCAACAGATCCACTATCAGAGTGATGCTTCGAGGCGATATAAAAGATTATTAGAAGTTAGTTGGTGGTGCTTAACTAATTAAAGAAAAAAATTGGAGACAAAATGTTGAAAATTTTATTTATTATGATCAGAAAATTTAAATGCAATTATTTGTTGATAACGTAATTTGAAACCAGTTTGGCATTACATCTGATAAATTGTAAAAAACCTCGGACAATTTCAAATTGAAGATGATTATAAATAAATAAATAAAAAATAGGAATTAAACATAATTAATATAATTAAATATAAATTAATTTGATTGGAATGTTATTGTAGAAAACATAGGTATTTAATTATAAAATATTCACTTATCGAATGACCAATGAACATAAACATGAATTAAATATTTAAAAATAAATTAAAACATCAAAAATTTTCAACACATAAACAAATGTAATTGTTTTACTATTCATACGTGCATGTCTTCTTTTTTTTCATAGGATTTTCCGGGATTTTTATTAAAAAATAGTCTAGTATTAGTTGATTTTTCTGCTTTTTTTCATAAAAGATTTCACTTACATACGAATATTTAAAATCTACCACTGAAAGAAAAACATCAACAACCGAAAAATTTAATATTATCGCACAATCATCCGTGACCAAAATCCGCGAACCGCAGTTTGAATTTCTGACCTTTCTTTCTGGGAATCTTTCATATTTTTGAAAACACTGAAACGCAAATAATTTCAATTCGACCTCTTTATCTGAAGATATCTCCTACCACCGGTCACCTGTTGGGTAAAAAACTGCTGCATTTTTGTATAAAAGGGAACAAACGACAGCACTCAAGCACTCTGTGACAATTTCACAGTCGGTCTTCAAACCAAGCTAATTCTTCATCATGAAGTTCCTCGTGATTGCCATCGCCCTCGCCATGTTCGTCAGCGCCCAGGTAAATGATTTTTAATTGATTTAATTGTGTTCATCCATTTTTAGTTTCAGATCAACGACGGATACATTTTTTTGTAAACCGAAAACTCTATTTTTTTTAAAAGTCTCAACATCAGATACAATTCGCAATTATATTCTTCTACCTGGTTCTTTTCTTTGGCATAAAATGAAAGAAAATACACATTTTCCGGGTTTGCCGATCTCTGACAACTCTAATATTGACTTTATTTCATGGAAATCCGCTTTTTGTGTGTTTTGCACTGTTTCCAAGACGTAACAATTCGTAATTATATCCTTCTACCTGGTCCATTTCTTTGGGATAAAATGAAAGAAAATACATATTCTCCGATGTCTCCCAACTCTAATATTGGCTTTATTTCTTTGAAATCTGCTTACCACGCGTTCTGTACCTTTTCTAAGAAGTAACACTTAGCAAAAAGACATTTTCCGATAGATTTTCGTCGCTTTCGGCTTCCTAGAAAGTAGTGCTTGCGGTTGGGTTTGCTTACGTTAGATTAAAATTAAATGTAAAGTTCCCAATACAAGTAAATTTGGCATCCATAGTTTGGCCTAGTGTTGTCCATCTTTGATGGATAAAGATTCAGCAAAGTTACCATAAAATAGAGTAAGACCACGAAAACTATCAAAACGATATAGTACGGTGCGTCGAATAATATCGCTCAAACGACACCGCTCCCAAAGTCGTTGCGTCACTTGCGTCGGTTTCGTTCACTTTCTTCCCGATCTACATAAGGCCAGGAACGCACTTGCGATTTTGTAGTCGCGCGATTGTTTGGCGACGATCGCGGATTGGTGGATTCTCAGTAAAATCTGAAAATTTTTCTAAGAATCCATCAATCCGCCACTGTCACCAAACAATCGCGCGACTACAAAATCGCAAGTGCGTTCCTGGCCTTGTTGAGCATTTTCGCGGCACAAATCGGACTAATACGGAGATTCTCATCCCTGTGCCCGCCGTCCTACCGATATTTTTTTGGATGCGCACTTGAGTACATCAACGTTGGGAACCCCAGGACTAAGGCCAGGCGCCCACAGGCGATTAGTCGCGGCGCGATTTATAATAAAAGGTTGAAAGACGCTCACATGTCATATGCGCGCCTTTCAACCTTTCATT
>JAOXNN020215053.1:0-16907 GCA_028571205.2 Hydropsyche betteni
CTACCCGATGCCCGTACTCGATTTGAATATTTAATTAATAAAACCAGTTCATTTATTATTGGCACAATTACGACATATAGACAAAGCCAGAAGCAGTAGGTAATAAGCATCATGTTATAGACGTTAACTGTATACGCATATAAAGACCATATTCGCGAAAAAGTCGTGAGCGTAATCGAACAGACACACGCACACACAAATCCACTATTATATATAGGGGAGTAGTAGATAGGCCCGATGTTAATAGCATCGGAATGTGTATGTGTTTATTTTAAATTCGATGCCTGTACCCGGTTTGAATATTTAATATTTAATTGATAAAATCAAAATAGTTCATTTGTTATTTTCACCAGACGTCATATAGGCAAAGAATGTGTGCGTGAATGCAGGGTACCAACTTAAAACTTATAACTGGATTTGTATATGTATGCGTTTCACCCCTTGGGAAGTTGGTATGCTTCATGGGTAATGAGCAAAATTCGAGAGCTATAAGTGACTTTTACCGGCCGTGTATTGTCACAATCATACATGGCGCGCTGGCCGTTTTTTATATAGGGGGGAAAACTCTTTTGCAAACCGTCCCGTTTTGGGTTCTGGGAAATATGGTCACCCTATTTTAATGATATAAAAACCTTCTCGAGAAAAAAATACATATACATGCCAATTTTCATGGCGATTGGTTGAACGGTGTTGGAGTGAAACAGAATCAAACAAACAAAAATCCATTTTTATATATATAGATTGTACTATATTTTAGGTCTGTGTACTATATACTGTTGAAAAGATATACAGTACGCAAAAGTACTATATTTTCAACACCGAACCTAAAAAACAAATTTTTCATTTAACACAAATGAAATGAATCTTTAATTGAATATTGAGATGAACGATCTTTACTCTGAAATAACAATATTTAAGTAAAATTAAAGTAAAAAGGTTGAAGGGGGAGTGGAGAAGGTTGTAGTGAGTTTACGGACAAAACTACAAGCCAAAAACGACAGCATATTTTTAAAAATACTGAAAATAACTTACCAAATTTATTTAAGATAATTTCATTCCTGCTCTCTATTCCCGCCACTTCGGAATCAACAGAAAGGATATTTTTGGTTATGAATTCAAAGTGGCGAGAAGAACGAAGCAGATGTAGTACATCTTTAATTAAAAATGAGCTTTTGATTTTTTTTAATGTAATAATTGAATGCTATAAAGCAGTGCTCCGCAACCTTTTCTCACCCACGGCACACCAAAATTCTGAGAATTCTAGAGCACACAAAAAGCTAAAATAGGTAGTGGCAAATTTTCATGACACCCCCCCCCCCATGATGCATGCATGCATGATGTATGTATGCTATAAAAATAGCGCATGAAAGTTCAATCTTCTCCCCCCCCATGTAAACGGAGATAGAGCAAAAATTTCTTTCAATTAATTCATCTCGATCAAACTGTATCACCATTAAATTACCAATTTATTTATTATCTTCAGTTCATTTAATATTCTATACTGCATTTTGAAAAATAGATAATATTATGAAAAATTTTAAAATATAATACATTGAATTTCAACCACGGCACACCTGTATCCGGCTCACCGCACACCGGTTGCGGAGCACTGCCATAAAGCATGTGACACTTTTATTTTAAATAAAAATTTGTTAAAAAATGCATTAAGTGCAAAAAAACATACTTTTTGTAAAAATAAATGAGTTAAAAGCTAGTATATATCCGGACGGTTGGCAACCCTACCCACACTACATCTGTATAGTAAACCTCCCTATAACGTCCCCCCCCCTATATCGTTCAAATGCATTCAAATTCAAATATTTTTCAAATGCATTTGAAAAATTTTAATTTGATTGCATTTGAACGTTATAGGGGGACTTACTGTATTTTCGATCTGAAAACCTGATTGAATAAGATACTTTCGTCTTAACCCGTCAATGCGTTCAGACTTTTGACTGACTGAGACATGCGGCATTAAATAAATATAAATTCAATGCAGCATTTGCCCATCTTCATTTTTTCTAAAAGAAAAGTGAAAGTAAATACGTCTAGATGTCGCTAATATATAATAATTTGGTGAGGGGTGACACTGAAGATTGCCAAGTAGTTGGATCGTACGAGAATTGATTAACGTTGCTGTTAATTTTAGATAATCTTAAGCACCTTATTATATTAGCGATATCCAGACGTGTTTACTTCCACTTTTTAGAAAAATTGAATGTCAGGGTTGATTGGGCAAAGGGTGCATTTAATTTATACATTTATTTAATACTGCATTCCTCAGTCAGTCAAAAGTCTGAACGCATTGATGGCTTGAGCTGAAAGTATCGTATTCAATCGGGTATTCAGTTTGAAAATATTTGATAGGTATCACTATTTTGACATGGTGTAGGGCGATGACAAAAAAGCCCCGTCATTTTATATTACTTTGAATAATCTATGATTAAATTATCAGAATTGATTTTGTATCTTTTTGAATTGATTATTTCACTATAATTGACGCATCGATCACTGAAGTTAAGTGACTGACGGGACGATTAGTATATATTTATGCGTATTATTAATCTAAAACGATTCAATAAAGAATTGTTTTTAGTATTCAAACTTTTGGAGAGCTGCTTCAAAGTTATATAAGGAAGGGTTTTCGATCTTAAAATTTTATGGAAAAGGTTTGGTTCTGTAATAGCATTTAATTTAAAATTGAGGGGACTCAAATATTTTTTGTGTTAACCGATTTTCACAATAAACGTTATGTTCAACGATTCTCACTGTGTTATTATATCGTTACTATCCTATAATTGTTTCCACATAATCAAATTTTATTGCATTATTTTTACAAACGTTGTTTTATATCACTTTATTTTAACATTTTCATATAATTCATATCAAATTTATAAAAAAAAAACCATTAAACCCGATCAATACTTGACTCGACTTATGTTTCTGACAAATTACCAAATAAAAACGCAAAGTATGTTTCGTTTTTTTTTTCAGACAGACAGCTGTTACGTGTACTGTCCTCATTGTAATTTAGCATGGAAAGGGTGGAATGAAAATTCATATTTGGATCATCCAAATCATACTGGAGAATCTGTAACGTTTCCTGGAGTTTATATTCAATTAGATTTTATATCCGAGTTGGAAGAAAACGTTTTAATGAAAGGCATAGACGAAATGCCATGGGAACTTTCACAAAGTGGCCGAAGAAAACAGGTAAATATATATATTTGAATAAGAAGGACACAAAAATTTTGTTTCAATTATCAATTTTAGTATAAATAATGACTTTTCCATAATCTTATATTGTGTTTAGTTCATTTTCTTGATTCATCAAACTTTATCTGAATATCACACTAATTCAAAATGTTGAATACAACTTTGTCTCCTCTTTTTCAAAATCAAACACCTACATTTTTAATATTACGTTTTAGTGAAAAGTTAAAAAATTTTAGAATTTCGGACCTAAAACAAATTTTAAGAAGAAGCGTCTTCGAATAGGAGACTTCAAGGGATTTCCAGAATTTTCCCGATTCATACAAGAGAAATTTCAACACGTTCCATTGCTGAGCAATTATCAAACTATTGAGCAATGTTCGTTAGAGTATGACCCTGTCAGGGGCGCATCAATAGATCCTCATATCGACGATTGCTGGGTATGGGGAGAAAGAATTGTGACTGTAAATTGCCTTTCGGATTCAGTTCTGACTATGACCCCTTACGTTGGCGATCTCAAGAAATACAATTTGGAAGACTGCTCATCGTACAATCGAATTATTAATGATTATGGTCAATTTGTAGATAATGCCGATTTGCCACCTTTTGAGTATAAAGAAATTCAAAATAATAATATAGTCGTAAGGTTGCCGATGCCCAAGTATTAAACAGTTTTTATTTTTTCGTTTTGTATTTTATTTTTTTCGTTTTGTTAATTGTTTTTTTTGCCTTTTTTCAGACGTTCCTTGATAGTATTATACGGGCAAGCTCGTTATGTCTGGGAACACCGTGTGCTTCGTGAAGATATAAAGGAAAGAAGAGTCTGTTTAGCTTATAGGGAATTTACACCGCCATTTTTAGCCGGCGGAAACTGGGAAAATGAAGGCAGCGAAATTTTAGATACTGCTAATTCTTTTTGGAATCATTTATATGTAGAAAAAATGAAAAGTGTTGTTCAATCTTAGGTTTTATATTTTAATAAAAAATATTGTATTATAATTTTTTAAATTAATACTTAAATACATGATACTTTAAGCACAATTTTATTTTCATTTATAAGTGTAGGTATATATTAAACTAGTAAATGATATATGTAAAGGCATTTTCATGTTAGAATTTAATACTTTTAATGAATTATATATTCGATTTTATCGAATTTTTAAGACATGAATTTATCACCAAAATGGTCAAATAGTTGAAAGGTATACAGCTTATGCTTGTGTTTGACCAATAGTTGGAACATAAATTACTGGTCTTGGATTATTGTTGTTTTTTCCTTGGTGAGGTTCCATTTGCATGTATGCGTTTATCATCTGTTCTTTTATTTCCCATCTACGTTTTTCCCTCTCAGTTTTAGCTTGTCTTATAGATCTTCCTAACATTACTGAGAATAAGATGCCAATGAACTGAAACCAGGATTTCAAATAGTACACAATTTCCTTATTTTACCATATCAATAATCAGTTATGTTTATCAAAAACAGAGTATTAACATACCTGAGTAAAGGCTATCGTCATTGCTCCAGTTCCCAACAACATTGCACTTTGACCGATAACATATGTCAATCTAGAAAGACAACCATCACGGAAAAGATTTCCATTTGTGTCATTGCATGATTTAGGCCACTTAATTTCGGGATATGATTGATCTGCAAATGGCATATTCGCCCATTCATCAGGATTTTTGATACCGCAACATTCCAACTGCGATAAATTAATATTTAATTAACATATTCAATCTTTAACTTTAAATCTCATTATTCTTCATACATTGGTTTGAACAAAATCTACAGCTTCTTTTGATGTAGGGTCACTGGTGTAAACCTTCATTGAATGGCTAAATCTGTCTTCCAACATTTCCTCTAAACCACCTCTTAAACAGAAAGCTGCTATTGCAGCTGATATTTCCAAAATGAAGACGAGGGACAATAGGAATGCAAACTACACAACAAAATCTATGTAATAAATTATTTAACGTTGCAAATTACATATTTATTTTGACGTTTTTTACCGTATTTATCATGCAAGTACTTTCTTTAGCAGCTCCTACACAACCAAAGATAGATACTACAAACATAATAATTCCAATTGCGATCAACAAAGATGCTGGTGAGAAATATCCATCTGTTATAAAATGGCTGAAATCGTCAAAGATCGTATATATCGTTGTACCGATAGAAATGACCAAAAACCCTGTTAACTGAAAAAAATTGTATATATTTCAAATATGAATCATTATAATTTAAAAGTAATACATTTTTCTAAACATAAGCCCAAATCACGTCGAGCAATATGGTCCATTTTAATATCATTATAATAAATTTTTAGTTAGTGTACTTAAAACATTTTGAAAATGGTATTACTACATCATCTAAACCTTTGTGCGCATCATCCTCACAGTTAAACAAAAATTTTCCAATATCTCTCTATTTGAACTTTATTTAACCACTCATCTACGCACATCATTTTTCATATTTCTTACTTTTGTAATGCGACATTATGACATCATCATTATCATGAAAGCATTTAAATTAGTAGATACGAAATTTTT
Source organism: Hydropsyche betteni (assembly GCA_028571205.2). Taxonomy (NCBI): domain Eukaryota; kingdom Metazoa; phylum Arthropoda; class Insecta; order Trichoptera; family Hydropsychidae; genus Hydropsyche; species Hydropsyche betteni. The sequence goes on from JAOXNN020215053.1 coordinate 5,764, forward strand.
ACTTACTATGAACATGGCATTGATGACAAGAAGCATGTATTTGATACATTTCATCCCTAAATTCAACTCCCCCATCTTTTTGATAGATTTTTTTCACTCTTCGTTGAAAAGATGTACACGTATACTACAAAATTCTTCAGAATGACTGTATTCAGACATGTTTATTGATTGTTGATAAGCCAAGATAAGATAAACTTTTTGTTCTAACAATGGGGGATTTTATCCGTATTAAATTATCAGATAATACTAGAGCCGCGCTTAAATTCTTTCAATAAAAAAATAATGTGGCAAATAGCAAAATATTTGAATTTTTAATTAATCACTAATAAGAAGAGTATGTTGAATTCCATTAGATTTTTTTTAAGAAAACTTGTTTATTGTCTTTCAATGCATCAAATCTGCTTACAATTATCGGAAGCGGATCATGCAAACATTGAAAAATATGATTATTTCAAAAGATACAAAATATTTTTTATAAAAATGCCTAAAATAATTATTTACTAATCAAATAACCAGCTTTCCATGAAACATGAACATTAATGTTTTGAACATTGTTCTAAATTAAATAAAAAAATATGCATCATTTATATTTTTATTAATATATTTGTGAAACATTTTTCATTATTTTACAATGCTATGAAACATAATTCAACAAATTTTCTTGTTGCACATTACACACACACACACAAAGTTATATCTAATGCATATTCTCCACAGTTGGTTTATTTCAAAATTTGTATTTTACATAAATATAATAAAGAATATGTAACTAAGTAATTTATTTCTACGAAGGACTTTTTTGATAAGATAAATAAAATACTAAAATTAAAAAAATTGTTACTTTATTAGGGAAAAATATGTATATTTTATTTAATACAACAATAAATCTTTCGATAAAATTAAAGATGGCGTGCCAATGTGAAAATATTTCATTTCACATTTTTCAAATTTTACAATTATCTATATGTATATTTACAAATATAAAAAAAACATCTTCTTGTATATGAGATACTCAGATTTTATCTGACTTTTCAGAGTATCTTCATATAAATTAGCAAAAAAAAATTTTACTAGGGTATATACTCGTTTTTAGATCGTTTTGCCAAATAACATGCACAAATGATGCCCAAAAACTGAAAATAATAATTCGAAAAACAATTAATATTAAACTAAAATGGGAAAATAAATTAAAGAATGATCAGTTATACCTGCAATATAGCAAAACAAATTCCAGCAGCTCCCAAGCTACCAGCGTGAGATTTGACGTAGTCCACAACTTGGGATACACAGCCTTTCGCGTGTAAATCTTTGGAATCCGTCATATTACTGTCGCATGTGTATGTACCCATAGTACCTGGTGGTATGTTACAACAACTTATAGGATACAACCAAGTTTTTCCGTCATCTACAGTTGATTTATTATTCCAATCTTTTGGTGCGTTGACGCCACAACATTGCAACTATAAAATAATTATAAACTCTTTAATTCAATAAAATATAATATAACGTATTATTAATGAATTAATATAAATATATATTTTAAACGAAGTAATAATTCATATGATAAATACATTTTTCTGAGTGTCATCCCAAAGTACTGTAAACTGTTTATGGTCTGCTTTACCATAATACTCCAATGATTTGGTAAGACTACCAGTCAAAATAGCTTCAGTCCTGTCCCTTAACACGTACCCGCTGATTCCAGCTGCCAATTCCAATATGAAAATAATGATCAATAAAATGGAAAACTGAAAAGAATGGTAAATCAAAATGAGAAAAATATATCAAAAAAAATTATTTGAATTAAAATTTAATAATAAAAGTACTGTTAGTGTCATGCAATAGTTTTCTTTTATTGCCCCACAACATCCGAAGAAGGCGACTATAAAAATAATCACACCAATGGCGATGAGCAGCGCAGGTACCGAAGTATACGGTTGGTCCAAGATCGGAGAATATAAATCATATTTAGCTTGCACAGCAGCTCCAACTGATATAAGTATAATGCCAGTGATCTGTTATAGGGTAAATTCTTAAAATTAATAAATTTTCATGATTAATCTCATACAGTATAATTATCTCTGATTTATACAACGTTTCAATAATAATCTACTTTTCTATCAATATTTATTATTTATATACCAAAAAGTTAATGTTTAAGCCTAGCTTTTAAAAAAAAAATTTAAAGACAACTTGTTCTTTGAAAGGAAATGAAATATTCATACCTTTGAACTAAAATATGATGGTTGAAGTTTAATCAGTGATTCATTATATTTTTAGAAAATCCTAATACACAAAAGATAAGATAATAAATAATATTTTTCATATGAATATCTCATTTGGCAAAACTGCTCCTAATACCAGCAAACCATTTGATATTTTAATAATATTACTATCTAGGAAAAAATGTTGAATGCAATTATTCAACTTATCATTAGCCAATATTAAAGTTTTCAGATTATCTAATGAACAAATAATAATTTCAATAATCTTGAGGTAAATATTTTTTATAAAAAAACTGACTGTTGATCAGGATAAACTGTAGATTTAAATTCTAAAAATTATTATTGCATGACAGATTTTATTCATGATAATCTGATGTTTGAAACTCACACTGATTTGCATATTTATTCTGATTTTATATTGAAATTCATAATAAACTATAACGCCATCTATGCATTAAAACAGAATGAAAATTAAAATGAACAAGATTTTGTAAAACAATCAATTGTCCTAATATTTAAAATAGTTGTTATTGCACAATTGCGATAAGCTGATGTATAGTTGATAAAAAATCAAAACATGAATATTCTAGAGCAAAAAAGAAATATCTTCAACGTTCATACATTTTCGTCACCTTGCAAAAATGTATCATTTATTTTTGTTATTTACTTTATTGTTAGATAAACTTAGTGAGATAAATTATTTGCAAGATAACCTAATCTTTTAACGTCACGAGAAAAAATTGTCGCTTCCGTTTTCAATCAGAATTCGTGTTTAAACTTTAAACATATTATATTTTTAAAATCGCATGATTCACGCGACTTATAATTAGCTAAATGGTCAAAATTCTATTCGAGTTGTTTTAGGTTATGATATTGTACAGACGCGCCGCGCGTTTTATAGTTTTGAATTTATTATGACAAGTGTTTTCAAATTTATGTTTCGTTAAAATATTTTGTATTCGTGTTAAAGCAATTTAACTGATTGTGAATATATTTTTTTTGAAATTTCACTTAAAAAATTCGTTTTGAAAATGCACAAAGTTGCAACTGTTATGAGAAAGACCTTGCCCTATATAAGTTGCATATATTATTTCATATGATTGAATCAAATTTCAGCTATTGCACTTCATGGGTTAATTGAACGATATCAATTACTGAATAATAAAAGATGAAATCATCATCATTTACAACTTTTGTCCAATACAAAACAAGGCCTTTTCGATAACCATCGAATTATGCATTCTTTCTTACGTGATATACGGAAGGTAAGTTTGTCAATGTTGACATATAGTTTTATTTTTGAAATCGTGTAATAAGAATATATATATAATACATTAAAAATATTTATAATCAATAGTTATTTTAATCGAAAAGCTATTTAAAACTTTTAATGATTTCTCAATATTTTTTTAGGATTTCCATATTATTGGTTTTCAGAAACGGGCAGATTCTCTTTTTTCGATTAAAATAAAATGTCCATTTTTTATTATGACATAAAATAATTTTAATGATAATGTAATTGATAGGATTTGGCATGCGGTAATTATTAAAAGAATCACGAAGTTCTATCGAGTATGTTCCTTAAAAATTGCAACTAAGGTAACAACACCAGTGATTGGTCATGTACCAGTAATTGGCCACTTTTCATAAAAATGTAAAAATTAAGATTTTTAATGACGATAATCTTTCGGATAGGGCGCGATAGATAAGATGTAATAAACGGGTAATCTAATCGCACCCTTTCCGAAAGATTATCGTCTTTGAAAACCTTAATTTCTACGTTTTTATGAAAAGTGGTCAATTATTGCTACATGATCAACCACTTGTGCATTACCTCAAATAGGTACTGTTATACAAAATACGTTCATGAGAATATTTTGACGTTCAAACTAATTATTTGAAAACCATCTTCCTTTTATAATTTTCCATCTGGCAACCCTAATCAACGCGAACTTATTACACGTTTCGTTTTCAAAAACGATCACACACAAGAAAACCTATGCACAATTACTACGACCATTTTGAAATATCCCATCGATTCACCATCGTAAACACACCGCACGCTCATAAAACTCGAACAAAACGAAAAACCATAGCGAAACAACCATTTGGCACAATACGATCATACAAAAAACCGACAACGAGCTCTCGTTATACGAAAATAAAAACACCCGCGCATTCCTCAACTTACCACGAAGACGAAGTTGAACAAGAACAAGGAGTACTTGATGCACGAGACGATGGACGACACGAAATCGAGCGCCATCTCGCTCGGAGGCTGTTTCTGTGGGGCTCCGCCGGCGGCGTGGAACGTAAGACTGACGTAGGCCTGCGCCCCCTCCCGCCGCGCTGATAAGCCACCTGGGCGGGGGCCCCGCACTGCGGACACCTGTCGCCAGATAACTCGAAAAGGCCGCCCAAAATTTAGGGCTGCCAATCGTTTTTGGTGCGGTGGTGCTTTACTTTAGGTGCTTAAATTGTTCATTGATAAATTTGTGTTTGGACATGAATGAAAATGTATTGAGAGTGCTTGAATTGAGGTTATGGTGTTGAGACTGATTTTTTTTTTCTTAACCGAACCTAACCTAATCCCTAGGTGTTGGGTTATTTTTTATTTGAAACGCGCGTTTCTCTCCTTTTATTTATTATTGAGGATTCTAACTCCTACCTACATGAGGCTTCTAACAATATTTAACTAGTACCGAGGTTTTGCGTAAATTATGTTTTTCTTAAACGAATTTCGCGGGCTAGTTTAGTGGTTATGTTTGTCAATTTTTTTGTCGTATTTTGACGAGTTTCGTGTTTAGATGTTATTCAGTCGTTTTGCGGTCCAAATTGTTTACATCTTAGATCTAAGGGAAAATGATTTGTAAAAAATTCTAAACATAACCTCACTACACATGCACACGTATTACGCATGAAGTCTATTAAAAAAATTAATTTAAACAATTTCAATGCATTATTTTCCGTTAAAGGTTAAACAGAAAGTGAAAAGTAACTAATGTTAAAAGGTTATAAAAATCTTTCGAAAAATTATTTGCATACCCGAAGCAAAGGATTATTTATTTGAAAAATTTACTTAGCACTAATTTTATTGTATTTTTTCATTAGAATTGTTTTCTCATCGAATAAATGATGACTAAATAAATACGCATAAATAGTTGAATTGCTGTTTTATTAAATTCTAACGAGAATCAAGTTTGTGTTGCTTAAAATGCATATAATTTTAGCTTTCAAAAATCATGTGAAAGTTAAGACTGCTTTTTTGTACTTTTAAATTGTAATCAAACTAATCTGATTCAATTTCCCATTATTTCGTCAAATGACTATCAATTTTTTCATTCAACAATTTTTCTTAAACGTTTTATTAAAAACAATTTAAAAATGCGTTTGGTCACCCTAAAAATGCCAAATTGGACAAAACCCGTTTTGTCATCCAGATTCAATAACTTTCTCTGTACGATTTTTTCCACATGACGACCATCCTCAATGAATGCTTTCTTTCTTAAATTCGATAATTTTTTAATTGAAAATAATGCATACGTCATTCGATAATATAATATATTGTATTTTTCAATGAAAAATGAAATTTTATCGACAATCTATCAAATGTCACGTATTCGATATTAGATATTGAAATATGAATGATTCGTTGAATTCGAATCGGTTTTGCTATTTCGAAAATAAATACGTATGTTATATCTTTTATTAATACGTATTCGTGTCTAATATCAGAAAACAATGATGAAAATTCACTTATAGATGAAGTCTGTGACATATGATTTTTTTTGTACGTAACGGATAATTAATTTAAGACTCGTGTATTATATGTTTATCTTTTTCATTGTCTCAACGTCGATAATAATGTGTTTTTGTGAAATTTTCAATTATTTGCGAATAAATTTTTGTGCATATCTTCGCTTAATAATAAAATTGCTCATTCAACTGCTTACACTTAACAATTTAACACTGTCATTCGATAATTTGCAAGTAAACTAAAATAGAAGTCGTCAATATTCTTTCAACCGAACCAAAAGTGCCTTTGTTCAACATTGCACAATTCTAAGTACAATGGTCATATAATTCGACGATTTGTTTTCAATTGTAAGACATGAGCATTCATTATATGTATTATTGTTTTTACTTATTTAAAAAAAAATTACATGGTAAAAAAATTTCATAAAAATTTATAGTATCATTCAACACCATCTGTTGATGCAATTGAAAGACTTTTTCAGTTTATTTCCATTATATAAATTTATAGTTGTAAAAATAATGTCATTCATATCCAATATTTTGTCCACAGCGGAATTTCTTTTTAATATATCGAGTTTGGACATTTTCCCTTCTTTAATAATAAGAGAGACATGATTTATTTAAATTTTGAGTCTCCACATTACAGTTCATGTTCACATTTGTTTAGCATTCTGCAAGAACTATTGAATTACCATCATATCAAATTAAATTAGTTTCTGGATTATTTAAATTGATCTCTTTTAAAAACAAAAAAAAACCACGAAAATTTTGATTCACATATTTATTTTTTATTTACATTTATAAAAAGGACTAGAATCAGAGTTTCATATTATAAAAAAAATCATTATACAATAAAATATTACACATAAATGCAATTCATTTTCTATGTGCATGGAAAATTGATGTTTATACGTATAGATCACCAAAAGTTCATTCAGCTTTCATCATTCTCCTTTTAGAAAATGTCAACATCTCGACATTTCCTAAGATCGGTTATTGGACCGACTTCATCGATTCGAAGTCTTCAATTTCATAGAGTTCTCAAAATATGCAGTGATGCATTCAACGTTCTACGATTGGTGATACAATTTCGTTTGGACTACTCAGTTTTACAGTTTCCATCATCTGTAACAATAATAATTCCATAATTAGTAAAGGAAATTTTTCATTGTAAAATTTTCATGAAAATACTAAGAAACAAAATGATAGTTACCATTATAAGCCTATCTAAGCCATAGAGGAATCCTTCTTCATAATTGCCCTGTTTCCAAGGAGTTCTATGATTCACGACAATCCCTTCAGGTACAGCTTGTGTTTTTGCAAAATCAATCAACCAAGCTCCAACAGAATTCTCATCAAAAATTAAAAATATACTGCTTCCAATAACTTCATGGGTCTTGAAATATTCGCATTGTTCAAAGAAAGTTCTAATTTCCTTCAACCGTTTCACTACTTTTTGTCTAATGTGAATTCGGCTACCCAAAAACTTAGCAATGGTTGCCATCACTTGTTCTTGGCTTTTAACTTTTTTCAAATCATTTATAGGTGGTTCTCCAGGCATTTTGATTCCTTCAATACGGAATCCTTCGCTGTTAGTAGAAGACTGCTGTTCTCTGAACTGCATATACCGTAGTTTGGTTACAGCACGAGCAGCATGTTCCAATTCAGTTGGTGCTTTGGGGTCGACGGCAATCATTTTCTCATAAAGATCAGGACGAGCAGTGGTTTTAGAAACTTCAGTTTCCAAGAATGTTCTGGTACCCATTTTTATATCCATAACATGTGGATCCTAAAGTAAACAATAATTTATTATTATTCATGTGATCTTGAAATTGGAATTAATTTTATTTTTAAACAATTCATAGCAATCAAATGTATTTAGAAATATTATTCACCTCAAATCCATGCAAAAGATCTTGTAATTCAATAAACTTTTCTCCCCGATAATCCACTTCTCTATAATAGCGTGGAATGGCATTCTGCATATGTGGACATGACGAAAGAGCTTCATATGCACATCTTTCAGCATCTTCAGTACCGACACGCCTCTTCCAAACGGTTCCAGGCCCTGCCGGGGCAAGACTATCAGGATGTCCCGACAATTGAAACCAATGAGCTCGGCCTTTCAGCAAAACATCACTCGCTGGGGCAGTTAACTCGAGTGCATTCTATACAATCAAAAAAATCAATATGTTAATATACAAATGTTTTAAATTTGAATCGTTTTGATATAAAACTGATCACTTACAATAGCCAAGTATTGTAATCTTTCCGACGGTTGATTTGAAGGAGTTGAATTCACTAAATTGGTTCCATTCTTCTTCCAACGTTTAAGAGCTGATAATGTGGTACCGTCGTTTCTCGACACTGACAATCCGCTTTGAGGTTTCCATTTTTCATCACATTTTTCAGGGGCGGGTGTAGTCTGTGAAAGAAAAAAATGTAAATTTAATAAAATCAACTATGAAATTTGAAATGGAAGTTAAGTAGTGGGGGGTATGTTTAATTTTTTCAACTGATCCCTAAGGAAATATTCAAAAATTTGAAATATATCATCAATCGATCGAACCGTATAGGGTAGAATGATAGGCGAAGTCCTCAATTCCTCCTCTTTCATGTTTCCAAATCTTAAACACGTGAATATCAAAAAAGTGAAAAACGGGAACAAGTTTGACAGAACGGTGTCATTCCCAGAACACGTGTTCTAAAAATGGCAACACTGCGCATGCGCGCACCCCTTTTAACCCTTTCGAACCCGCGATACATTTAAATATTTATTTTAATCAAAAAAAAAAATATTCAAACAAAACGATCATTGCATAATTTTTTTCACACTCGTTAACGACAAAAACGAATTAACAAAGCTTTCTAAAAAAATAACCTTCAATTTGAAAACACGTAAATTAACGCAGGGTCAACCCAACAAACTTCCTGCTGAACTTATTAAAACCACAACACTATTTTTTTTATTTAATTCACTATTCACTAAATTCCGAAAATTGTCGAATATGTACCAGGCTTCTGTAGGGGAGGCGTCGGACGATGGCCGTAACTGCACTGCTGACGGTCATGATTTGGCAATAAGAGGGAAAATGGCGGCACGACAGCGCTTTGCGGACTACTGGCGGCGACTGATCGCCATGTTACTAGATTCTGTCTTTTAAACCAAAAGCCACTTTCCCACAACGCAAGCAATGACGTCAATGGCCAACCATGCCCCTGCCGCCTCCACGACCACAAACGTGCAGGGGTTTTCAATTATCATAAGCCGGTCGCATTAGCGAATCGTCGTTTTGGATGTGCGTAATGTGATTAGGTGAAAATTTTCGAAAATACGACGCAAAAGGCCGCCATTTGTATGCGGGAATTCTTATCGCGCCTCGTGAAAATCAACAGTGCGTGGCTTATCTTCGATTGTTGTGAATATTATCGATGGTTTTATATATGTATATATAAATAAAAAAGTTGGAATAGCATGTGTGCATTTTTACAAACAATGGCGTTTTATTTATAAATTATTCGAAACACGACTTAGAAACGATTGCGGTAGTAACGCGTATGAATTTCAATAGCGATTTACATGTTAAATAGCGTTTTATCAAATTCTTTAAAAAATAACAAGAACCCAACGGTCACAAAAGTGTTACAATGGCGCTAAAAATTGAAGCACTCTTTTAAGTAAATAGCAACTGTTAAAAAATAAATAAAACACGTCACTACGAAATTCACTTGTACAACTATTAAGTGTGGACACAGCTGTGCAGCAGACAATGCAAATTTAATTACCGAGTATTTATTACAATAATTCAAATAGTACGGGGCAAATAATACAATCTTACGATCGTAAATAATCTTTGGCGCGAAGTTCGAACGAAACGTCAAAGCGGACGTAACTTATGAAAAAAGTGACGCGGGAAACGCACGTTGTGCGATGTGTGTCGAATTTTGTCATGGAAATATGTCATAGTTTCTCATAAAGGACGGCATTGTGACTAATTTTCTTGTGTCATGGTATGATGAGCTTTCGCATGGCGAACCCAACGAATTTATAGTGACTAATCGAATGATTCACTTTGAAAATCGTAAAATTGTCTATGGACCGCTTATTTTGAAAGCGGTTTAAGTTTGATTTTTATAAATTTGCTCTTTAACTATTGAAAATGAATTTTTAGTCTTAATCACATTTACTGTATGATTTTTTTTTATTGTATGCAATAATCGGAAAATATATACGTGTGAAATTTCACACACGTTTTAAATCGTTTATTTTATTTTTTGTTTTTAATAAAAAATAATAATATTTTGAATCAAATATGATTAAAAACATGTTTAATTTCTCCAATGGCAGATCCAGAAAATTTGCAGAGTGGGAGAAATTTCTAATTTTTAGTACACTTTTTACTTTTTTTTTTTAATTCTAAATTAATTATAATGTATATGTATAAAAATATATAAATCTCTAGAGAGGATCCGCCACTGAATCTCTCTAATTTTGTCAAAAATAACTTTCAATACGATTCAATTCGTTTTTATTAATTTTTCACGCCCAATACAGATGCGACATAGTTCAAATTAAAAAAAAAAATGAATTTCTCTATGTAAACACATAAAAAACCATATATGACATGAAACAAGAAATTTGAATCTCAATATAAATACCGAAAATAAAAAAGTGCCATTTTTTAATATTTTGAGATACAACTGTTTTTATCAAGAAATTTCTATAGTGATCAATACACTATTAAAAACCGATTTTGGAGACTTCGACCATATTTCAAAACAACGGCGTCGGTATATAACAATGCGCATTTCTGCCATATGAAAGACTTCGAATTTGATGTGGCACTCGAGTCCTCTTTTACACTCGAATCGTACCGAGCGTCAGAAATCGTCCGTTTCCGAACGAACCCGTCCGTTCACAGGACCCGAAACTGTGCCATCAGAACTCGCAACGCCGAAAAACCGAAAAAAACTTCCGCCATTTGAAAAGCGTCGACTTTATCTCGGACCGCGATCGCGGACAAGGCGAGGCCGGGGAGCGGCCGTTTCCTAAAACGAAAACGGAGTCCTCTCCGTGACGGGTCCTCGCTAAAGGCTAGTTCGCACTACGCTAGTAATTTAGTAAAGTAGCGTGTAATTTAGTGGCTAAACTACTCGCTACTG
>JAOXNN020215079.1:0-16904 GCA_028571205.2 Hydropsyche betteni
ATTAATTTTATTCTATTTTTGAAACCCTTAAGCACATTATCATGGTTTCAGTCAACTGAAAGGAAGATCTCAAACATTACCTGAAACGTGTAAGTAAATTTGATCGCGATGTTGAGAAATCATGTATTATAAATATATATCTACAAACTTACGTGCTCTTACATAATTTATTACACGTGTATTTAACGCGAATTACGTTTTTCTCGTTAATTATGGGACAAACGAGTGATTAAATATAGAAAATGTAATGTTTTTCGTATTTTTTATAACGTTTTTTGCAGAATAAATATAGATTCTTGTGGAGATATAACATATCATAGATGCTATAATTAATTAGACGACTCATACATAAAAAATCACCAAAATTGATCTATAACAATATTTTGAAATATTATTTACGACATGAGAATGTAGCGATTGGAATTGTATTCTTAAAATAGTTACTAGATCTGAGAAAATATTTACTCGTTCACCTTTTAAATATTATTTAGTTTTGAATTAAAAAAAAAGTTTCTATAACAGTATTATATTTAATATCATAGATGAGAGTCCAAAATTCTCGAAAATATAATATCAGTGATTAAAATTTTTTCATCAAATTTACTAATCATTCTTATAAAATTTTATTTGTGTTTTTTTTATGAAATTCATTTTATTCCGTAGAAAAAAATAAATTTAATAAAAAATATAAAGGCTAATTTTAAACTATTATAAATAAGGGATAATGTAAACTGCACTTCTAAAACCAAACCGAAATCCTTTTCACCAGGCATTAATTTGCCACTAAGAAAAATAAATTTTTAGTAAGAAGTGAGCCAATTATAAAAACTAAATATAAACCCAGTGCAAATTGCAATGTATTATAGTTAAATGCAATGAAATTGTATGCAATGTAATTTGAATGTTTTTTTTTTGTGGGCTGATTTACGTATTAGAATAGCGTGGCCCACCATCTTATTCAGTTGGTAGCTTTGCTCCGATATGTTATGTCGCGCTTGACAGTTGTAATTCAAAGCTAACCTCCAACAAATCAATAATTATTGATACTTTTGGATGATTTTGACACCCCTCTCCCCGTCGAAACCAGATGGTGCAAAAAGTGGTCGTGAAGAAGGGCGTCGAGAGTTTTAAAAAGACGTTTGTAGGATCTCGAATTCGAACTGACAACTGTCAAACTGACCTACAGCGCGCCAACCGTCAAAAGCATGAATTTATTTTAGAAGTGAGTTTTAGGAATACGAAGTTTCTTGATTTGACGTTTCATGAGATTTTAGCCGGGCCGATAATTGGCACCCTATAAATAGATGTTTTGAAATAAAAACATATTGTACTAAAGAAAAATACAATGATGAAAAATTTGTTTAATAAAAATAATTTAAACATAATGTTTATTTTCCGTGCAAGAAATATTTCTCGATAACCGAAATGTTTTTTTCTTTTAAAAGATTGCTTTTTTAATAGATAGAATACATTAAATAATAAATATTTTCTTTTAAATTATAAAGAGAATAAATTGAAACTCTTAAACCGAAAAAATAAAAAGTATGAATTGAACTTAAGAAAGGCTACGAAAATCTGAATCGGATATCGGGAAAAGTCAGAGTTTTTATTTATTTTATGAGTCACAAATAAACATATAAAGTGTGAATTGATTTTGAATTTATAAGAAAATTATGTAATATTATAGATTCTATATATATTATATGATACACTCTATCATGCTGGGCGAACTTTTTGGCCGATGGGCTTCATTAAAAATAAAAAAATGACCAAAAGGCCGTTAATAAACATAAAAAATTTTAATAAAATATTTTACTACCGTAAAAAATCAAGATTTTTTATTAAAAAAATATATTTTTGAATAATAATTTTTAGTATTTTTTTTTTCAATTTTTCTATAATACATGTGGAAATTGTTTAAGTAATAAAATTTTTCACCAATATCGACTATTAAGTGTCTGCGAAAAAATTATTTCTAATTTATCTTAAAATGAAATCACTACTCAAGAAACTTACACTTTTTTTATTTAGGACGCAAAAAAGTATTTTTTTTTCAATTACGAGTATACTTGCAATTAAATACATTCATAATGTATAATTTTCATAATGAAAAATTCCTTGCAAATTTATAATATATAATATTTTTAAAGTTTACTGATATTTACGAAGTATCTATGAGATTTCCCTATAGACTTAATACTCTTATAATATTAAAAAAAAAACACAAAGTATCCATTATAAGATCATAAAAAAAATATTTCTATAAAGAAAATTTACTATTTTTTCGAATCTCGATGTTACATAATCATTTTATAATTGAAACCGAGCTATTATTTTTCATAAAAATGATTTAAATTCCAATTTTCAATCCTTTACATTCGAGCAACTCGAGCGATTCGAGCGACTCGAACGATTCGAGCGACAAATCACCAGCTCCCCGAGCAGCTGCCCGTAAACGGTCCACCGAACACACTTACAACGAAAATCATGCAATCAACGAATACTCACTTCCTCATATAGTGATATTTAAAAACGACGATGATGACGACCGCGGTGTTGGCGGTGACCGACAGCGATTCGAGCGACTCGAACGATTCGAGCGACAAATCACCAGTTCTCCGAGCAGCTGCCCGTAAACGGTCCACAGAACACACTTAAAGCGAAAATCATGCAATCTACGAATACTCACTTCCTCATATAGTGATATTTGAAAACGACGATGATGACCATGGTGTTGGCGGTGATCGACAGCAAGAACACTGGTATATAAATGCTGATCAACACCGGACTCGACGTCAGGAACATGTCCTTGACGTCGCCTTTTAAGACATTCGTCACGATGTCGTCCCTCCCCGTTATGTTGGAGCCGTTGATCGACATCGCGAACATTCCGTCGAAATCCCGAAACGAAGACACTTTGGATGATTTTAATATAACTTGCGGTTAAAAGTAATCTCGACGCTGATTGTTCGCATGTGACGTTGTCAGTTTAAGTCGAAAGGGTTCACGGTGAGGGCGGTCAACGACATGTCTCGTTAGGTCCTTTCTGAAAACGCAAAGTTTTCTTTTTATGTTCCAGCTAAGGTGTGGTTGGTTTTTGTGAACTTCGAAAGAGTAAAAGTGCAAAACAAAAGTTTGACGTGATATAGAATGGCTTCAAGCTCGAAAGAAAATTCGATGTGTATATATGTCATAATATATTATATACGGACGGTAAATAAATAAATTTCAATTGAAACGAGTTTACGATTCTCGTTAAAATTATTATATAAAAATGTTTTCATACCGGAAAAAGAATTCGTTATTTTTCGCTACCTTTGTTTAATTTTGCATGCGTCGAAAAAAATAAGCTATTGTACGAAATTCTTTTTGTGTAAACAAATAAGTAATTTTTTTTAATTTTAATTATTTTTTACAAAAATCAAGGTTATATCATTGAAATTTTTTTATATAGAAATCCTGAAAAACCACATCGATTTGTCGAAAATAAAAAAGAATAGTTCAAGTATAAATCGACAATATCCTTTCCGAGATATTCAAGTGTAAATGTGATAGACGGGTATTGGATATGCACAGAGGCGGAAAATGTTTACATTAAAATATTTGTCGATAGCTCTAATATTATACTTGTATGCTATATGACGGTAGAATTTATGGAATATATTATATACTCGTATATCCGCAGAGATTTGATAAAAAAACCCAAACATATCCCTTAGAATTTTTGAATTGAACAAGGGACCGCTCGCAGCATTTCTGGACACGTCCTTCGAATATTTTGAATGGTAAAAGTACCCATCGTCAAATAATATAATATTATATGGGCCATTTTGGACCGCTACAGTAAAATAAAATTTTAAAATATATTATATAATACACAAAAAAAGATTCTCGATTAAATACTACAAATAAGCGTGTAAGGAATTTCCATATTTTAGTAGTCGAATTTTCAACAAAATGTAAATAAAATGGATGGCAAAATTCGTGAATTTAATTCTCATACATATTCAATTTTCGTTACACTGCAAATTTTAACATATTATTCATTATAATAGAATTATAGGAGACGATGAACAAATTTGTACGTGTACATAATCCTTTATTTAAATTATATGATATAATTTAAAATGCAATCACATGCAAAAAAACTACTATTTATTTACATATGTGAGAAAAAAGATCAAATTATAGTTCTCATGGTTGGAAAATTTAGAAAAAAGACGGAGTACGTATTATGTTACAATAATTCTTATAAAAGTCAAGAAACACATCTCTAAACATTTTTTATCGGTTATATTTCAGTGCGTGAAGTCTCCGTTCAACCCTAAAAGGTTGTATTGGGAATTCTCGAGGAGCATATGAAAGGAAAAAATTCCAGGAAAAAGGAAAGACGACAAATAATGTGTGAAATAAATATTTCAACGAATATATCCACCTGCGTAGAAAATATTCGTTGATAGGTACAGGAAAATCGAATGAATCAGAAAACCTTCGGGAAATCTCGAAATGCTAATTCAAATAAAATTTGTCCGTTTTCAGTACTCTATGGTAATTATCAGTTGCAAAATATTACAGAATACATTTTTGATTTTCGTCAAAGCAAAAACATTTTATGAGTTTCACTCAAAGTTGTCGTATGAATTATGTTAATGAATTTATAACTGCTAAAATTTTCTACGCCGAAACTTAGTACCTCCGTAAAGATAAGGTAAGCCTTGGAGACTGAGTATTATGATATTTAATCGTTTGCAAAGGAAAATCTGATACTATAGAGGTAATGTGTAAATTTCAACATTTCAAGCGATTTTGCTGAAATATATTTACTAAATATCTCTAAGTAATATGAAACCCTTAAATTATTATATTTAAGTAAGCGAATTAATAAAGACACTCATATATATAAATCATAATATAAAACAAATCAAAATAATTACTTTATTTATTTAAATTTAAGAAATACTATCACGCATTTTTTCACGCCAAAACCTCATAAGTTTTCAGACGTTTCAATACAAATTATGACCTAAAAATGTCTGATGATTAAAGAAAAATAAAACGCCAAAAACAAATTGTTTTCATGATCTAACGAAATTAATCTTAATCGAATACAACGAGAACGTTGCTAGCCTACGCGAGTTTTTCACGCGAACGTGTCTTATCTACAAGATTTTCGTCCTCTCCATTCCAGAATAATCGTAATTAATTACAACAGTGCTAAAACGACGGTTTCCAAATGTTCAAGGATTGCCTTCATGCATACAAGCGAGGGTTCGCGTTTAATTCGCAAGCTATTTTTCTCTTTCGGCGTACACAACGTACATTTTGATCAATTTTTATGTGCGAATGTCGAAAAAGTGTATTTTAGAAAACAATTATGTATCGAATGGGTGATGATAGAAATTTTGTGTATGTTAATTTTAACTTACTGGCTGTAATGTAGGATGAGTGCATTGTTCGTTATTAGTAAATGGAGTTGTTGAAATATTGTATCAACATATACATTTAAATATGATAAGTTGAGGCGAAAAATGCGAATCGCCGTGTAATAGATAAATCGAGAGATGGCAAACATATGGCACATGTGCCAGAGATGGTATGTACAAAAATTTGGTTGACACGCGAAAGATTTACAATTTATAATTTTATTTTACTGTGGAATTTTTTCTTAATATTTAAATAAAGTGAATTCAGTGTACAATAATTCACCGATGTGTCATATAACATTATATAATACAATATCATGCAATGACTGAAAACGGATTGTAATTTGTGGAAAAGTTTCCGAAAACATAAACATATTTTTATTGTATTAATGAAATTAAGCTTTTCTCAAATATGAAAAAGTCATTATCGAGAAAAAAAATGTTGATTAACATCAACATCTGCCAAGCAAAACTTTTTTGACGTTAAAATTTCCTTGGTACGATTGCTACTAATTGCAAGTAAAAAATATTTGAAAATATTTTTACGTGAAAGAAAAAAATTCGCCACCACTATAGATCATGATATTTATGTATTGTTTGAAAAATTATGAATTGAAATTTATATGTGTTTCAATGATGGAATGAATAAACAAATTCACTATTTTTGAAAATTAGGTTAAATATAATATCTATCAAGATAATACATGAAAGCACAAATAATTGAAAAAGTTCTTTGAAAGTTATCGTATCGAAAGTTAGTTATAATATTAATATATGAGTATCAATAAAGAATATACATAAATTTTCAATTTAAATTGATCATTTTTATGAAAAAAGAAATTTTAATTTTTATAATTTTAACTGTAAATAATTACGTCAAAATAGGAAGGATATAATGCTATATTTAATTTGAAATTTGAGCTTTAAAATTTAATTTAAAACGAAACGCGATAATTTTGATTGATATTCTGAAGAATTTATAAAAAAAGAACACAAATGCTAACTGACATTTCTGGCATAAAATACAATGGTGAAATTTAAGATTTAAGTTTCCGCTGGGCGTTATTGTTGTACGAAAGGTGTGACAAGACGATAAACACGTTGTGATATGGTGCTGAAATAGAACGTTTATTTTGAACGGGAAAATTTTTGGATCAAAATAGATCGTTTGTTTGAAATATGCAAATGGTCTAACAATCCGAAACCTGGAATATGTAGATAAATCTATAACAATCCTTAGACTCGGCAAGAAAAAGTCAATTTTCGCGCTGCATTTTGTATAAAATTTGACACAAAAAATAGTTTTCATTTATCAAAATCTTTATAAAATAGTAAAATTCATGTTCTTCTCGAAAACATAGTTTCAAAACTTTCCACAAAAATATTGCACAAAGGATCATTGTACAATACAAATTTATAATATGTACCCAATCGAAAGCACTGTATATGGCATGTTATTATGAAAGAGAAATATTTTAAACAAAGGCAGAATTAATCATAAATCAATTTGAACACTAAAGGTGCTTGGGTTCCTTCTCCTTTGTCATTACTGATAATGCGATAATTTATAGGAATCGAGTGGAACATTGGCTTTTGACCGAGATAGATTCAGTATAAATCCAATGGGAATATCGATAAGTATCTATGAAATCCCTTTCTACTGAAATAAAAGCACATTTTGAAAATTTAGTTCTAGTGTAACCATGAAAAATGGCGCTTTTTGCTATTCGTACGATTTATTATAGTTTTTACGTGATGTTACTTATATAAAATGATTTATTTATTTAATTTATATATAAATATATATGTGTGCGTGCGTGTACATTCAACTATTAATCTATCTGAAAATTTTTTTGAAAAAAATCAGGTTTCGAAGTGGAAAATCCTACAAATGTATATAAGTATTTTATATTTTATCCTATTCAAACATTCAAATACATTTTTTCAAATCCATTAAAAAAGTTGTCCAAGGAAATTGAAAACATTGAGGCACTAAATAAAATGGCTTGAATTTACTGACTAAAAACAAATTACATTAAAATGTTTAAGACGAAACGTTTTTCAATTAATAATTTATTGATAAAGGATAAAAGTTAAAATATTTATAAATGTATTTTCAATAATTCATTGATCAAATTTATAATATGTACCTTTGATAATATGAGATATATAATATATTTATATTACGGCCTATAAATCGTTTTAAGTGAAATATCATATTCTATTAAATTATTTTCATAAAACCTCATAAATAAAGCCTCATAAAGCCTCTTTCAATTCATATCTGAACATAGCAAAAATTTTATGATTACGAACATACAAAATAATTGTGAGAAAAAGTGTTTTCGATCTATTTTGCTGATCTGAATATGATTTCTAGAATTTTATCGGAAATATTTAATAAAATACATATATAATAATATGACGGCATATAAAGTATAAAAATTAAGTACTGAATTCTAAAAACGTTTTTATAAAAAATTAAAATATTAAAAATTGTATTGCGAAGTCAACAAATTAATCTAAACGAAATATTTTCTATTTATAAGTTTATTGTTTAAGATTATAATTTCGGTTGCGTTTATATTACAAAATGGGAATTTTCAAAATATCTTCATACGTAAATTTATATCGACATAAAAAAACATTCTGAGTGAAAAAAAATTCTCCTAATTGCAAAAACCTGTCACACACTAGAACCGAAAGCAAATAAAACCAAACACACCCTATCTAAAACCGTAACCTAATCGAATTGTGATTCAATCAATTACCATCCGATTTTTAACGCGCTTTCGAAAATGCGTTTTGCAAAACCTCTATACGCACAAAAAACCCGACCAACACTATGAACTTTGAAGAAAACCTGCGGAAAAACGCGAAAAAACCGACGGAAAGTTTCAAAAAGCGTGCGCCCCGAGCGGGCGTCGTTTCGCGACTGACGCCTCGGAAAAGTCTACCATAGATTTTCCGGAATTTTCCGGCCGACCGTTGACTACAGCACGCCGGGATTTGTAAACGGATCTAGAGTCGGATTAATCGGAATAGCAGAGCCGATTGGATTGGATTTCGTGAAATTTTTTAATCGCGCCTAATTGAAAGAGAGCCTGTTTGTGGCAATTAGTCGGTGAAATTAGGGAAATTTGCCAGTTAGCGTTTAGTAATTAATTTTTTTTTATTATATATGAAAATCATTTAATTATTTTTCCGATAATTGGTTTAATAGATTTATAGGCGTTTATTTTGTGGATATACTAATTTATGTATAATTCACGACTATTTCATAATTTATATTTTTTTCATTGAAAAAAGGTTTCTAATAATCCGATCAGTGTATTTATTTCATATGAATAGTTAAGTAGGCATTTATTTTGTGATTATAATTATTTATGCATATTTTACTTTTCTAAGCAATTAATATTTAATTATTACACAAAGAACATATTGTATATTATATTATTATAAAGGAATATTGTTTATTATATTAATGAAATTCATGGTAAAAAAATCGTAAGAACTTATTATAAAAATGATTCAATTATGAGATTTATTGATATAGATATCAACTTATCACGATCTACTTAATTATAATTAGAAAATCACTTTGTGGTCTCGATATAGTGACAAAGCGGTTGCTTAATCAGTAATCTAACAATTTTCCGAGTATACTCAATTCATTATGAATGCTTTAGTTAATTAACTAATTTCAATTAAACTAGTGATGGTTATTCATTATAATCAACTAATTTCAGTGTTTAGTAAAAACATATGGTGTCTGAGCCAACTAAAAATACAAAGCTATAATTTTAGACAAAATTAAGCAAGAAAGTAAAAGTAAACTTTTGTAAAACAGGGTTTGTTAATTAAGTTGGAACACTGTCCACAAAGACATTTACGATACACGTACGTAAAATAAATATTAACTAAATCCAGAGCGATAAAGCCTTAGTACCTTCTATACAAACATAAATACTGATTGTGAGCCACAACAAGAGACTAAATGAAAAATTTTTCGCACACTTTGAAGAAAATCGATAAATTATTTGAATATCAAACGCCTCAACAAAAACATAAATTTTATTATCATACATATATACAATATAATATTATATTTGCACGCAGAAATTTGTCTATCGAATATATTCGATACGAAAATAGCTTACACGGTTCAAGATTTATTTTATGCATGAATACAATCGTACATTGCCAACTCGACACACATTGTCGATATTGTACACCTTCGCGAATTCGATAAAAGACCGCAAATGGCGGGAAAACATATAACGCGGGGAACTTGGGTCATTTTGTGCAGAATGTGCGAATTATATTGCCGAGATTAAAGAGAAGTTCACCACAAATACGAGATGGAAAACAACGATTTCCAAATATAAGAAAAATGCTTCGAAAGACAAACCCGTGCAGAAACTTTTAACGCTTGAAAAAAACATTAATTTTATTAAAATGTTAAAATTAATATATATTTAATTAATCTTAGATTGAGAAAATACTGCGACGCCTTTGATTGCAATATCCAAAGGCTTCAAAGTGCAATTCGTTCGAAAAGCTTTTTGCGACCCTCGATGGATAAACAAGGTGAAACTTTTTATTGAGATTTTTCGAATCGAGTTTTCAAATTATTCATGAGTCTCGAGGGTCGAAGTATAATGATCATTAGCGAAGAATCAAACTGTGTAATCTTTATGGCTGAAAAAAGGCAATGAATGCTCCTTACGACTTATAAATATTTAAAGCGAATTAAACTTATCAAAATGAAAATCGATAACGAGTTGGAAATAAGTTTTCAGAGTTTCATCATAATATTATAATCTCTGAATATATCGTTGTGCTCATACGTGATGGGTATAAATATAGTTTTATTTTGTCATCTGTTAAAATACTTTTAATAAAAATAGTGTGAACGTCGGAGAGAAACTTATTAAAAAACTTGTCGCTTTGCAAATACCAATTGAATAGACAACAACACAATTTCAGAACATATAAACAGAAATATGCAAACGGTTCGTTAGAGTTATTCCAAGCACAAACTTTGTACATTATTTAGACTACGTGTTCGTACATTCTCTTGCTGAATACAATTTCATAACTTAAACATGATATTATTAAAATCAGTCCAGGACAGTGGATGCGATATTAGAATTTTTCAAATTATCCAAGTGAATAACGAGAATATATCACTTGATAATAATTAAAAAAAAACGTGAATATTACAGTCCGGGGGGAATATTGCTAATGGAACCTTTGCATGATCGAAGCTCGTTTTTCAGAAGAATTTCGTTTAAGATTTTACATATTTTCGACTATTTTTTTCAAAGGTTTCTACTCGATTTCCCTTCAAGGACTTTTGGTTGGAGATATTAAATTTCGAGTTTTCTACAATGACTCGTCCACAAAGCTCGGAGTTTCGAGTGTCGACCCCGTGTAACAAGATAAACGCATTTAAATATAAACCCGGAGTGTTTATATAGAGGTTTTAACCTTCTAATGTCCCTACGTGGAGCAGGACATATGTTTACGGACATTCGACGAAATGGCTAAAATCGTGCTGTATATACGAGCGAATTTGCATATGTAATTTTATCCGTATTCTACAAATAAATAAATGTAATATGTGTTTTATAAATTTAACGCTATATTTAAATTATTTATTATCGGTTTCAATTTGGCGACCCTTCTTGAATTACCCTCGTACGTTTTCCAATTGTGTCTGATAACGTATTAGTGTTATTTGACAGGTTCCATTGTGGTGTTCCTATTCACTTCGTTATTTTGTTAGAGTACTTCGAAATTGCACATACTTAAGAGTTCAGTGTGATTTATTTGGGATGTAAATAAATGTTATGAGTTGGCTTTCATCAATTTTTGACTAGTCCATATACTTTGATCTCTAATCAAAGGTAAAAAGAAAATATTGACCTTGCATGTTGAAAATTTATAATTTTATATATAAAATAAAGCGTGGTTATAAAATTTAATAATTCATATCAATTTATTAACGATGATTTTTTTATGTACTTGTATAAAATTCTTGAAGGTTTTCATTTCATTAAAGGCTTTCTGGAACGACGGTCACTTTTGATGGATTACATATACGAAAATCCATTATATTTTCCAAATATACTTCAACAAAATTTTTTACAATTCATTTTTAATAAGAATTGAGCATAAATATAAAATAAAGCTCAGTGATAAAAATATAAAATTAACTCCATTTGTATTTACATTCAATTTGTGTAATATGTTTATTGTTTATATAACAATATACTATCCTGAATCCGCTAGGCTCGACTCTTCAGGCCCATTTTTTTCTATAAAGGATAAAGTTTGATTCCCCAAAAAGCGTTTAAGACGGACGGACGGACAGGAAAACTTTCAGTTTCATAATAATAATAATAATATATAATCCCAGGAGATCTGTTTATGAACGAGCGAATTTTGGTCCTTTTAGACATTACGAAAAAAACTGAATGAATATTTAGTACAAAATTATTATAATAATATCACACATTAAATTACCATGTGTTTGATTGCTAAACAACAGTAGTTAAAGCCATTCTTATAATTTAAGGGCGTTAACGAAAACTGAGAATTCCAGATTGATGAATAAAAATTCAAATAAAACAATTAATACATTTAAATCATAATTATGAACATCCAGATCATAATATCATTAAAATGAAATAAATTCGTGTCTTTACAAATATTGGTGGATATTTATTTTTTCATAATTTTGCAAAAGTCACATGTATGGTGTTGTAATCTTGTGGTAATGGAAGGTTAATAACCTTCACAGTCGGAAATTTTATTAATTGTATATACTATTAAATTATGACGTAATTTTTGAATATTTAATATCTGTCTGAATTCGAAAATGGTACTTTTCAAAGTTGTACTTCATATAAGACGATAAAGTCAAATTTTACATATTATGTATATGTGTATGTATAACATGCATGCTATATTATGAATAATATAAACTAAGAAAATGAGAGTTATGTTGTGCTCGGATATGGGGATGAATTTGAACTTGGTTTTGTACATGAGGATAGATTTTGAAGATAGGGATAAACTCGGATATGGTAGATTTATTGTAGAAGTAAAGATCTTTCAATAAGAGAGCTCAATTTTAAAATGTAATATTGAGATTGAAAAAGCCTTTGATGTTATCATAGCCTCCAAAAATACAGAATTTTATAAACACAGAAAATATTCGTTATCAAATCGTTGGCAGAGGACTTTTCGTGTAAATTGATCCTATTTTGAAAATTAAAACAGTCATAGCGTTTTATTTGTTGCAAAAAAAAATCGGGCATTTTGCATGTTACAACCCGATACAAACATAAGAGCGCCACATAGTATTGAAATTATGAAATCATTAGGTTTTAAAAGTTTCGATTCCTAAACAAAAAATAACGGTTTTTTAAACTGAAAAATTTTGCATAATTGTGCGTAATTGTGATAGGTGTCCCCGGTCGGTAAAGTGTTTTAATAACGATAATTTCAAAACAAACAAAAATCATGCCAAAAATACAAATTTTCTCAACCGCAAAAACTATCGCCAAAAATTCAAAACTAAGACCGCCTTCCCATTATATAATATATCACCTGTAAAAAAAAACACGAACGTTAAAGCACGATCGTTTCGGACGTCCGCACACATCCCAATGTTTTTGCCAGTTTTAATGAAATTTAAGCGAAACTTTCGTGCCGTCATTATGTTACCGACCCCGCGGGGAAGCCGATGCGGTGGACGAGGGGGCGGATAAAATTAAATTTTGATCGGGTACAAGAGCGGCGAAATGGGATTTTGAAAAGTTGCCTTTCCCGCCAACTTTCGTGACCTTTCCGGCGGCGGCCGAAGGCGAGCGAAAAGTGCGCATGGCCGCGCGTTTATGCACGTCGGACACGATATGCGTAGGTGATTTTTCTAGGAGCGTATTGAAAAATTTATGTGTCTGCTTCATATTCATGGGTTTCCCGTTCGCGGAATAGGGGATGCGTGGCGGATATGGTTTTTTTTTTTAAATATAGTGGGGTTTTTTGTTTATTGGGTTTTTTGTGTTCTGTTTTTTGTCGATCGACGAAGTTAAGCGATGTAACGTATGGTGTAAACTGAGCAATGATCGATTGAGCAATTTAATTAGCCGTAGTGAATTGAATATATGGCAAACAAACAAAAAAATAAGTTTTGTATGCCGTATTATTTTCATTTGGAAAATATTAGTATGCAAGTATGAGATTTTAGATATTTTCTTATAAATAAAAAAAAAATATTAAATCAAAAACTGTGATACTTTAAACTTAGGTATATATGACGAAAATGTTCCAAATAACATGACCTTTTTAAAATTTATTCCAGATCACCCGTATATAAAAATTTTTGAAATATATTCCTTTATGGAGCGGAGCATATTTAATTTTAATGAAGAATGACATTTGTAGCTGTCTTCATACTTATTTTCGGACCAATCAGATTAATAGTATTGATTTAAATAATAGTATTTATTGTAATAGCTTATCCTAAATAAAAATAATATATTATATTTTACGGTTGAGGCAGTGAATACACAAATATATAGCTTTTCCTCGCTCCTGCGTTTAGTATTCCTCAAAAAGCATTCCCTGCAATTGCTCAAATAAAACTTTAAGCATAGAGTTGCTCGATAGATGTAAATGTAGCATTTTATATTTCGGTAATTTCAACTAGGACCTAATTAACATTTCAAGAATGGTGAAATACTTAACGCGTTATTTTAATTAATAAGTGATCGTTAACGTAATTTAGAAAAGTATTATTTTAAGAACATTACTGTGTTACTGCAAATAGAACAACCAATATATCCATGTGAAGACAAATAAATAATAAAATAAATAAATACGTTTATAAAATACTAACGGCTTGTACCTGGCATTGTTACCATATTCGTTACTCTGTAAATATAAACTGAGAAAGAGAAACCAATTGTTATTTTTATGAAGAATATAAAACACATTTACACACCTTAAATCTGGCTCATCCAGAATTTTGACTAGTGCTTCTCGATGCGTCTGACATTTTTTTCACTTAATATTGTTTAATTTTTTTTTATGAAAGTCACAGCAATCTGAAGACAGCGTCAGATCATCATACTTAAAAATTCGTTGCTTACTTAGTTTCTCTGGATTTCAAAGCACATCCTTGTCAAATTTTGTGAAAATTCGTCTAGTTCGGAGTTTATTATAATAGATACATATAAACATATATTCACACATAAACCATGTGAGTTTTATATATATATTATATATAGGTTTTATTTAGGACATCGTTAATTATATACCGTTTAACATGCCAGGGGGTAATTCACAAACTATTTGGCGTAGTAGAAAGATAGAGGATGTAATAAAGTTTCAAAATTTTCCAATGTTCATTTTAGTTCTATTATACATATTAGTTACTTTATATTATTCAAATATTCAACATATTTTTCGTATTATATATTTACTTAAATTATGCAAACATATTCTTTTTTTTAATTTTATGAAAGTATGTATTATATTTGATGCTTGTCGCTGTTTTCCATTCTTATCGGATAGTATCGCTTTTTATCGCTTTTGTCCATGTATTTTTTTCATTCAATTTACGTTTTTGTTGTATAGTTTATCTTTTAACACTTTACATATTTTTATGCCGGAAAATGCATTTTTCAAACATGGTTTTGTTCAATTTTATTAAAGTACGACTTGATAATTCCATTTCATTGATTAATTATTAATTGAAAATTTTCACATAGAATAATTCTTCAGAAATTATCTCGAGACTACAAATAAACAATTTGAATAATCAAATATGGATAATTTGATACTTGATATAATAATTTATTATTCTGACATTTCTGACCTATTATTACATATTATAATAATTCCCTCAATATTTCCGATATATTCAAACCTATTTCAATCATGAACAATATAAAACTGATTTCAAATATTTTAAAAAGTTATTCTGTATTAAAAAAAATCACCAATCCGAAATCCAGCACAACTCCTCCTCTGAAGACAATGAAAAATAGGGCTTCCATGATTCCTCCCGAAAATGAAAGTGGAAAAAAATAATAATAACACCACGGAACAATAACGGGAAAAGTGCTTGAATAAATGTGCTTTTTTAAACGCTTCATAAACCTCTTTTAGCATAATGTTCATTGCGTTTCAGAAAGAAAACGCGTGATGTTCGCATTTGTTCATTTACTTACAGTATACTTATTTGAATTCGGCCGATGTACGATATGAGCAAGTGTATGTTATAATCATATTATGGTTTTAATATAATGTTCTGGGGGCAAGTTTTGTTATGCTTCGAGAAGGTAATCATGTGAAGTGGTGGTTGTTTTGAACTTGCTTCAATTTGGATGATTATAAATGCGTATGAAAATTAATTTCTTATAAGTATATAATAAGCTTTATTTATCAATTGTAATATGTTATCTATAAATGTAAATTTTATTATTATAAATTATTTTTATTTTATTATTTATTATTATAAATGTAAAATTACATATATCAAATTTGAAACGATAAAAAAAAATCGAAATAAGCTTGTATAATAATATTAATTCGTTCTTTAATATTTAAGATATTTTTTTAAAGTAAAAATAAACACTTTAAATGTTTAAAAAATCCCTTAGGTCATTTTATATTTCAATCAAAAACCAATCGATTATTATGATACAAATTATTCAGAAACCAATTCATATAATATTATAGATCCATATAAAATTATAACGTACATTAAGAATAAATTTTACTTTATCTCATATATATTTATTTGAATATGTTTGCGTATACCTTAACTAACGCTATTATTTTCAAAAGATTTAATTTTCCGAAAAAAAACTATTATCCATAAACAACAAATAAAAATTATATTTTTATTCGCTCAATACGTTGAATAAAACGAAAAGTATCACAAATACTTGTTATTTTTTTGTTCTAAAACGATATCCGTCTAATATATAAATAAAGGAAACAAAGAACAAATTTGATCCAACTTAAAAGGTCTCCATAATCATTCAGTCCCTATTTACATGGAAGACTCAATCTTTATTCATGAAAAGGTCTTGTTGTACTACCCTCGTTGAATTCTAATATCGTGGAAAACTGAACAAGTTTTCTCGACTTTTCCAGTGTTTTGACCAGCTTTGCTGAAGACCACGGTCTAAATATTTAATAAAAAACATCGTTATATTAAATTTATTTTGTGCGTGGAAACACACAACAAACAAAAACAAAAGATAGCAGGGGCTTATTTATTATTGTTTTTCAGCGAAAATACAAATTTTAATTTGAAAAACGAGAGTGAAAGGCGAATCAGGCATAAACCTAAATTGATAAAATACACATGTTTATGTCGTGTATTGATGGAAAAATTTCGTGCTGAAAAGCTTAAAATTTATTCGATAAGATTGTTTTCATAAAAGTATTATTTAT